>VXAC01006397.1:0-43284 GCA_013399225.1 Rhipidura dahli
CTTCAAAGGGGAAAAAAAAAAAGTAAATTAAAGTTTCTGTTGTGGAGAAGAAGGCAGCAGCATTTCAGGTTTTAA
Source organism: Rhipidura dahli (assembly GCA_013399225.1). Lineage (NCBI taxonomy): Eukaryota > Metazoa > Chordata > Aves > Passeriformes > Rhipiduridae > Rhipidura > Rhipidura dahli. The sequence goes on from VXAC01006397.1 coordinate 76, forward strand.
CAGACCTTCTATTGATCAGGCTTAAATCAGATCTTCTACTGATCAGGATTAAATCAGCTGCACGCGGCCTGCAGTCGAGCTTTCGGCTCTGCTGCACTGATGCTGACATGGAAAGGACTTAGCAGGCAAGCAGAGAGCTCCCGAGTCTGCAGCCCTCATCCGGTGCTCAAAGCTTCAATATGCAGAAGCTTTCATGACTGAAATGCCCAGGCTTTTGCCTTTCCACCAGTAGGTCTTTGAACACCTCTGGGACTTTGTAATAGCAGCATCTGCTTCATCATTTCAATTTCTGCATGAGTCACAGTTCCCCTCATGTACTACTTTTCCTTTCCCGCTCTGCCTCAGAGATAAGAATTCAGTATCCCAGAGCAGAGATTTGAGAAACCTCAGGCAATGGATTCATGTCCAGAAAAAAATGAATCTTATCTATGACAAAGAGGGAAAAGGAAGGGGGCGAAATGTGTTTGTAGTAAAATTGTTCAGAGACCAAATCTGTGCTTCCTTAGGAAGTTCCTGGGTTGTAAAGCACCAATTAACGTGCACATGATGTGAAATATGAATAGGCCAGGGCTTTGACTCATCCCCCAGTGCAAACCAAGTGAAGAGCTTGAGTTGGCAACACAAGCAGCAATTTGAAGAGGGAAGAGGGAAGCCTTTCATTTGAACTGGATGTGCCTCCAGCCACAGCAGAGGGACAGAGGAAGTTAGGAAGTGCCAGGACCTGAAGATGTGAGAAAAGGGCGCCTGGAGTCTGCCCTGGCCACATGCCAGGTGACAGCCCCGGGTCCTTGTAATTATTCCCACCATGAATCCAACAACACTGTAAATTTGCACACACAAGCAAGGACCTCAGATTCCAAAAGAACAATACACACTTCAGCTGCGGTTCCCCAAGCACTGGGTCACACAGATCAGCCAACTCAGTGCCTCTGGCAGCAGAGTACTTTTTAAATATTTTAGGAGACAGGACAAGGATCAAATTGTTGAGAAAGCCACCAGAACTGATAATTTGATTCTTTAGAAGATGCTAGCTCTGCATGATTTCAGCTGAATGCTGGGGACATGAGGAGACAGATGGATGATACGTCTTTGGTTGTGACCCCCAGTTCTCCCAGGCATGCCAGCACTGGTGCCCCCATCCTGCCTGGCTGGTTGATATTTGGGACCCAGCAGAATTGGCGCTCAGATGCTGAGGACAAACCAAAGACATTTTTGTTTCACTCTCTATTTACAGCTGCAGCAGAACCAAATCCATCAAACAGGAAGAGGAGTTCAGTTGTCACTGTCACATCCTGGAGGAAGACTGGGCCGACTCAATTAGAAGACATACACGAGTATTGATTATTGCCAAGTACAAATTATCTCTCCCTCTCAACTGTGGGGTATACTGTTAGTTTGTTTTCCCCCTCCAGGTTATTCTTAATTTCAAAATAACATGATTGTTGTTGTTCCCAATGTACAATACAAATTGACAATATAATATAGCTTGTATTACCACAGTCCCTACTGGCCTCTGATGAGTTAGTAACTCAGCATTTGATTTCCTCATATTTTTTTTCCTTTTTGCTTGTGGATTCCAAGTGCTCTGAAAATGCATTTCTTGTTTACGTTCAAAGCAAAGCCACCTCACAGCCACAGGATGTCTGAAAGATCTTTCTTGCCCTTCGACTCTACTACAGAGGGGGCTGGCTCTGTTCCAAAGATCTCACCTTGTAATTGCAGCCATCAGTCACTTATTCCCAGAGAAAATTACATCCAGGGCATCAGTGTGGGGTGAGGGCAGGTTCCTGGGAGCCAACCCTCTCTGTATTCTGGGACAACTATTTTGGAGGGGACAAGAGGCTGTGAGCTCCCTACCTCATCTTACAGGCTGGGACTGAGCAAGGAATGGATGTAGCAAGCTCTCCCAGGATAAATGAAGTGTTAGATCCCCCCAAACACATCTCCTACAGACCTGTTTCTTCAAGTGTGAGTCCATCATCCCTGCCTCTGGAAATAAAGCCATTAGAGTACCCTGCTATAAACTCATGAGCCTAAAAAAGTCTCCCTCATCTGAAAATGGAGATCTCATGGTCCTGCAAGGAGCGAACAGGCAAGTCCAACTTTCTACATGAGCATCATCACTCCTACCCTTGCAGGGGAGTCTGGGAGGCCAGCATCTCCCAAACCTGCAGTTTCCTGCATGGAACTGGAAAAATGCACTGACTGCATTGAATAAGCCTAGGGACTCAGAGGTCCCATGATCTCACCAGGAGATATTAAAATTCTTCATCTTCCTCTTGCCTGATGAAAGAGGGATGAACTGTGCTTGGGCCAGTTAGAAATTAAACTATTTCCAGTGTATAACATCAAGTGCTCTCCTTGGGGATGACTCAGGATGTGAGCTACACATTTCTGGTGGAATGGTACTGGAGAGGACAGCAGGGCCAGCACTTCAACTCTGTATTTATGGATATCATCAGAAAGTTTTATTGGATACATATTTTGCATCCCTCTCTCTGGAGGATCTTGCTTACCTTCATAGTAGTTTTGTTCTCTTGCTTTCAGTAACTGATTTTATACACATATGTATACACAGGGGATTTGGGTAAGAATTCCTCAAAGTATGGAGAAACACTGGGTGCTTCCTACTCAATATAAGGAAGGAACATGAAACTCCAGCCTTGACTGAAAGTCCAAAGGGGCCAGAGTGCATCTGGTCCTTCTACCTATTACCACATCACATTTCCCTCCTCTAAAGGAGAATTGCCATGCACTTGCCTTGAGCAAAGGCCATCTGCCTTCTTCTTCTGGTTCCCCACCAAGATGTGCTGCTTTCTCCATTTAAGTCACCTGTCAAGGGCACCCGAGTGCCCACCTTGAGGGCTGGTGACCCCCTCCAAGGAGCCCTGGGTTGTGTTTCAGAGACTGTAAGTCTTCAGCACATGGTCCCAAAAGCCTTCCTGCCAAGCCCTTGGCCCAGCTTTCCCCAGGGACAGTGCACACATGGTGGCACGACTGAAACATGGGATCACTGTGTAGCTAAAAGCAAAACCCATCTGCAGTCAGATGCACCAGAGAGTGATTCAGAACCAGTCTGGATTTAGCACCTTGGCCGAGGTACCACATGTCCTCATCAGAGTGTGTTGTCCTTTCTCCAAAAGGTGAGACATCCTAAGATTTTCACCCAAATAGGGAAAATGGAAGAAATATTTTAAGGTTTTCACAAAACCAGCATATCCTGCAGGTAGTTTGGGTCAACCAAATGTTTTCTTTTGCCCACTTTTCCCAAGTAAGATAAAATGTGGATAAAAAATAGACTTGAAATTACTGCAACTTTGTTTGAAAAAGCATCAAAGCACAACACTGTAACCTAAAAGGTACCTTTGAAAAGGGAGTGACAAACAATATGGCCTGATGTATTGAAATAACATTTCCAAGAAAAATTCCTTTAACAACATTTTCTTGAAATGTCCCCAAGACAGCGGTGATCTTTCAAAAGGAAAGCCAGCCCCGTGTGAAGGTCACACCACATGTTTTGCCCCATTCATACGGTCCAAACGTGCTTCTGTTTGCTGCTGAGCATGTACAGAGCAGATATGTAGATAAGAGGCTGTGTGCTCTTGCACTTGCCAGCAGAGCATTGGGATGTCCAGCATGTAGCAGAAATATATATAGGAGAAGATCGCTGGAGCATGATTGTGTGATCCCTCAGCCCAAGATAGTACATGCTGAACTCTGTCCACACAAGCAGGCTGGTACAGACCAGAACAGAGCATAATGAATGCCCTTCTTCATCATGCAGGTGTTACTTCTCCTGACTCAGATTCAATTACACTCATGGAGCTGATTGCAGATTTCAGCCTACTCTTGCATATCAAGCACATATTCAGTGTTCCAGGGACTCGATGAAACAAGAATTCAGCATGTGGTCTTCCTTACAGCCCCTGAGGCTTGTTCATCCCTGGTGGAGCCATGTAAAGAATGAGTTTGGCCTATTCTGTCAGATGCAGGTATTTCTGTGGGATAGTACGTTCAATCCTTTATGTCAGGTCATCTATCTCTTCTCAGCAAAATGTATCTGTGAATACTTCTCAGCTTGCTGATTTTTTTTAAATGCAGAATTATACAGTAACTCTCAAACTGAAGGAGAGGGCAATAAAAATTTTTAATTTAAAACTTTTAACTAGTCAAAGCAAGGGTAGGGAAAGCACTGAGCATCTCAGGTGCTGGTCAACCTATGAATGAAAAATGATGAAGACCGGAAAAAGGAATATTAAATGAAGTATATTCTTAGAAGAATCATATCGTGGCTCATATAGAAGTCCTCAGTGCCGCAGGAAAGGAATGGGAAGACTGAGCTGGAGGAAAAGGGACAATCTGTGTCTTTTCATGGAAAACAAGGGAAGACATCAGTGGAGCTCGGGTAGAATGGAAAATAGCTCCACTTACAAAACAGCTTAAGTCACATTCATATCACATAACAGCAGTAATGTGTTTTGCCCTCAAAAACAAATAGCAAAGCAAGTCTCAAGCTCACATACAGCCTATCCATGCCTGCAGCTGACACACAGCCTTGTAAGGATGGTTCCCACTGCATGGAGCTCCCACCTCATTGTAAAGAAGGAGAGGTAGTGTCAGGAGAGAGCCCAGAGACGGAGCTGCACACTACTTTCTCCTCCAGACAGGCATACAGTCCCCTGGGAACACACACTGCCTGTTTGTAGCCCCTTCCATCATTTATGGCAAGTTGCCTCAGCATCCTCCCTGGATGCCTTCCTTTCCCCTGTGCAGGCATGCAGGACCCAGGACCAGAGCAAGAGCCACCCCCTCCTGCTGCAGGCTGGGGACAAGGATGGCTACAGACACATCAGTGCTGCTGTCTCCAGTTTATCTGTGGGAGCTGATGCTCTAAGATCCGTGTTGCATTGTTGTGCAGAAAAGTAGAAACTCCTCTCCAAAGCTCCAACATGGCTTCCAAGTGAACAGCAAATAAACATCTGTAAAGAATGCTGAGTTGTAATGCTGGTCCCAGCTGGTTTGGGGAACACTGTTCTGTTGGAAACCATATTTCATGGTCTGTAACTGTGACAGGGTTTTCTGAAGATGGCCAAGCATGTGGGAACATTTCTCACTCCCTGGAAGCTAATGGTTGTTCCTCAGCACAGATTTACAATTTAATTGAAAACAAAATGAGAGAAAGAGAAGAAGTTTTGATTAACACTGCTCTTAATCATCAAAGCTTTAGCTGGAAAGCACTTGGTTTTGCCAGCCCAAGCCATAACATGTATTGGAGGACTGACAGTAGAAACATCCAGGGAGAATAAAACAAGAATGGGGCAAATGATGGTCTCACTTGCTCAGGAGTAACTTCATGACATAGATAATTACTCCACATTTACGTGGCTGCAGACGCTCAGATTGTTCCAGGACCTTCTTGACATTCGACATTTCTCCCCCCTTCTAATCTTTAGGAAATTTCCCCAGCAAGCCCTTATTTGTACTGTTGGTATGATATATCAGGAAACATCTCTAAAAAGAGATATCAGTCTATGGCACAGAATTCTCTCTGGGAAGTAATCTGCTGTGCTGCAAGCTGTGTAGGGAAGATCTGTTACCATTCAAGAGCCGTCCCATTCAAAAACTGCTGAAGCAAAGAGCAAAAATTCTCTGAGTCAACCCTGAACCAAAGTCTCTGCCAACATCAGGGAGCCCTTTGCTGTTAGAGGAGCCTCTTTTCAGTTAAGACTTTCATCCAAGGTTATCCGAACACTTGCAATCAAATGGCGTTTTGTGCTAACATTAATCCTGGTGTCCTGGCCACATTCCAGTTCGAGTAACAACATTCTGCCAACCTAAATTCCTCCAGAGGTTTCAGTAGGATGGAATTTTCTTCTTCCTTTTTGTCTTCCATTTCTGGGTAGTTAATTCTGGACAGTGCAAAAGACTGACCATGTTCAAACCCAGCACTGGCAGCAACTCCATCAGGAGGAAAGTGGACCTTGAACTGAGAAGGACCAAAATCCTGCATGAAAACACATAATTAATAATAAATGGCTTTTAAAACACTTCTGTGCTTTTCTTTTAAATTCTGGTATCAGTGAAAATGTAGAGCTGGAATACTACTGACATCTCTGAGAAAGTTTATCAGCAATCCCAGCAATCAGAACAGAGAAGTGCCTTTTAAGTTGTAATCAATAGACTTGTGACACAAATGAAAGGGAGATGTTACATAAGGACTTTTTCCACTGGAGAGAGCCCTGACAGCCAGTTATTGCACAGAGGAGAGGAAGTCACCCAGATGGACTCTCTGTCACACTAATGAAGCCATCTCATAATGGTAACAGAGACCTCATGTATCTGCTGTGACACTTAGCAAATCTGGGCATGAATAAATAACCAAAGTCCAATTGAATTAACCTCCAGCTGATCAGCCCTACTAAACAAATTATCCTAAACTCTGAACAAGATTAGAAGGACTGGCACAGGCCAGAATCATGTGGCAGGAGTGTTAATTCAGTTTAACAAGTTTAAACCTAATCCTCCAGTGTTCTCAGATCTCAGGGTTTCAGGGCAAACTGGTTCCAAAATGCTCTTGGAAGGGTTAGGAAAGGAGGCTCACATGAAGCTAAGAACAAAAAACATGAACTCAGCCTGGAGTCACCTAAAGATACAGAAGAAGAATTGCAAATGCAGAGCAAAGAAGGATTTAGGCAGAGCATTTCTTACAGAGACAGAAGAGGGTAGGAAAATTACATTGATTTCCTCATGGAATATTCCAACCCCATTTCCAGGATGAAACTTAAAAAGTTGATAGCATATCTGCCTTTCTTAATTACCATGTTTCTTGTGCAGAAACAGGAGATAAGCACCTATGAAATAAGGGACAATACCTCATTTTAATGCCATTTTCCCCGGTATATAATTGTATTTTCTTCTAAGAGTACATTTGTATAGTCCATCAAAAGCACAATTAAATTATCACAAACTTCAGCTCATTACTTAGAATGGCACTAACAAACAATTTCAGTACTTGTTTCTTTTTATGTTGATTCATAAAAGAATTTATGTGGTCAGTTAAAATTAACTTTGAACTTCAACTTTAACAGACTCAATATTTCGCAGGGCTTTGAAATATTAAATCTGCTTCCAAGAGGAAATATTTATTTGATTACTCTCTAGACACAGGGGGAGATGTAGTACATCCCTACAAGTTTTCTGAAATGGAGATAACCAGGATACGAAATGCTTCTAAAAACAAATTCCTGCAGTATATGCACATGCCTCACAAAGTCTTTCAAATACCAATATTTCTCACAAGTGTATTTCCAATCTTCTGTCATAGGTAAGTCACTCAATTCAGCTCCCAGTTCCCCAAAATCTCACACCTTTTCAGCGAGTCTGCTTAGTACAGGCAGATGAAGACAGGGATCTGAGAGTCCCTACAGCCCACAAAAGGGCAACTGCCTGCATTCTCCTGCCTTGGCATGGAATGACTTTATGCAAGTCTGACTTGGATTCTTTACTGTGACTGACAGCATAACTTCAGTTTTATGTGCTAAACTTAAGCACCAGAGAGGATGGTAATTCTAACTAGATGGCAAACAAATTTAATGTATCACAAAAGAGATGTTAGGACATCAGGCATTTCCACCATCTTCAACATCTTCAACATCTATAGAGAACTTAAAATTCAGATGAGGCAAATCTTCACCTAATATTCAGAAGTAATTCATAATATCCAGAAATCATTTTGGTATTGTTTCATTGACAAGGCATTGTTGCTCGTTTTGTTGAGAACTGCCTGAACGCTTCCACATATTTGAGTGCTGCAAAATGAATACCTCCTGTAATTCTGTAACTTCTGCTACACAGCCCTCAAAATGGAATCATGACTTGTCTACTGTGTACTCTGCTGTTATTTATGCAGTATATAAATGCAAGGTAAATATTTATTCTCATTTTCCACTGTGTGCATGGACTGATATCTCCAAAAGTTAACAGCAGCATTATGAACTGCAAATGATGACACATTGTTAAAGTTGAAACCATTTGGTTAGATGCCTCTTACATTTTCAAATATTCCCAATGCAATTTCATAACTGTCTTGAACATAATGAGTCAATGGATTTTTCCTCTTTCAACTGTGTAACAATGAACAACTATTAGAACCACTTTATTATTTCCAGAGGTGGAGGGATCAGTGGACACAGAGAAAGTATGCCCTTTTCAACCAAGTTTTTAATTGTTTTCTCACTTGAAAGAGGAGCTAATTTATTACTGGCAGCACAGCAGGCATTTGTCTCATCAAGATATATCATTTTAACTGTGGGTGAATTCCAGACAACAACACTATTTAATTTGCTGTCACAATTAAGTGATTTATAGGACTGACTATACTATTAGCATCATACTAATACTCTGACATTCTCGTTACTTCTGCAAGAGCCATGGCATTATTTTCTGTGCTTTCACACTTCTCAGGAACAGAGAGGTATGAGTTTTACTCTTAGAACCTATGCCACAATAGTTTTTACAATCCATTTAGATACTGTCTTTCATCTGACAGACCACCACAAGCACCTGAAAATCTCCTACATGAACTATAGTGAGCTTTAAGGCAATTACTGCTGTCTTTACTGATCCATGGAAATAATTCCTTTGGCCATTGCAGCAATACAAAGCCTCTGCTGCTCACAGGGAAGATCTGCTGATGGATGATACCATCCACAGGCGCTGTCATGGCTGTGATCTATGTAGGGCTGTTATTTGACAAATGAAAATTATGTAAACAGTACTCAAAGTCAATCTTGCCTCATGATGACTCTGTCTGTTCCATACCCCCTGCCTACAGTGCCCAGAACAGCCAGCTGTTATCTCATGATAAATATTGAGGATAAAATTATCATCAGACAGCACCAGGTTGACTGCATGATGTAATCCTGACTCTTTTAGGTAGCTGGAGCTCTTTTAGCTCTCTTAGGTAATCTGGAGTGTTTCTGGATGTGTATCTCAAACATTTAAAGAATGTCATTTTCACTTCAATGGTTGTTGAAATAATTTCTGCAGAAATTTTTGCAAAGAAATTTAAGATGTGCTGGTTTTGAGGATACTGAATATATGAAAACTACTGTTGTTTGAAATCAAGCGCCCCGGAAACTGTTTTCAGCAAAGTCCTTCTTCAGGTATGATTTGCTTCACTCTTGCCAGGTTCTGCAATCTCAGCAGGAGCCCATTCCCAAAATTCTCCCCCAGCACCAAGGTTGTTCCTTTCTCCTCTCAGCCCCATGGATTTGTAATCCTCCTCCCCCAGCCTGCACAGCAGCTCAGAAAACACCAATGACACAGCATAAAAACGTCCTACAAAGGCTGGAGTACTCCTCTATTTATAGGTCGCTAAATCTGACTAAAAAAACTTCCACAGAGCACCAGTCAAATTGCTACCTAGACGTTTCCAGGCCCAACCAGGGCATGCTGGCTTACTGCCATGTTTTCAAATCCTACCCTGTGCGTTGAGCTTTCTCAGGAAAATCTGCTAGTGCTCATATGTGGGCAGTTACTATTGACACAAACATTAATGAACATTCCCATATTGCTTCCTTACTAAGCTGCAAGTGCCAGAAACCAAAACAACAGCATGACCTGACAGTGGCAGGCATGTAAAGACATCCAGCACTTCTATTTCAGATGCGCAGCTGGGTGCAGCTCACACAGAACGGGAACAATTTGGGTTTAAGTGTTATGTTTGTTTTTTTTCTTGTAAGACTGTTTTTTTTCTGGCTGAATCAACAGTGGGTAAAAAAAATGTTTCATCAACAACAAAATAGGTTGGAGTGGTTCTGCAATGCCTTATGGATTGGCTGAGCCTTCCTCTTACACAATCAATGAAATAAGAGATGTTCCACACAATAAGAGCCACAGGGACAACTTCAGAACAAAGCAAACCTCTTAGAATTGCCTCTCAGAATAAGAACGGATAATCTTGTTGTCCTAGGGAGCACAGAACAGGGACCAATACACAACAGAGCCAGAATCCCCTCATCTTCCTTCAAGATACAAGCACATAAACTGAGAGCCTCAGAGCTTTAACTCTGAGATGCTATTCAGGTATCACCTAATCCTGGACATATCTGAGCTCCTCAGTGGCTCACACTCCAAGCCCAGGCTCCCCTGCACAACTGATGTCCCATTTCGCCTCATGTGCAGAAGGAGCTGCGCTGTGGTCATGTTTGGCAGGCTCATACCTGTGTCAGGAGGAGCTCTAGAAACCCAGAGATAACTTCAGGTGCAGCAGGGGTGACTCTTGACTGTGGACAGCTGGGTTCAAAGCCATGTTTCCAGTCTGCACCAAAGGCCAGTCTCCACTGGCTGCAGAGAGCCAGCCAGGTACACCCGACTGTTGGGGCTAAACAGCCCTAGGTGTGCTCCTCTCCCTGTCTCCCCCAGGGCCTCGACTCACTATTATTTTCTGAACATGGTCTCTGACAGACTCTAATTAAATGCAGTGGGGATGGTTTGAAAGCAGAAATCCAGGAAGTGAACTTCTACCATTCCTCCTACTCCTTTTACAATGGCCCCGTAGAGAGAGCCCTTACACAGCCCCGCACCACCCACACCCCTGACCTTGCTGTGGCAGTAACAAAGGGAAGAGGAGCACTCTGATATTCTCTGGCCCGAGGAATGTACTCACAGGAAGCTCCACTTCATGTACCTGATTTATAACACGGGTCAAAATAATTCCCAAGCAGCTCCTGCATCAGGGAGCAAACTAATTCCTTTCCTCTCTCCTTGGCTGCGCAGCCCAGAGCCCAGCTGCACCGGAGGTTCCAGCTCACAGTCTATATTCTGCATCATAAAAGATACAAGAGAGAAATCTAAACTAGAGAAGTAATAACCTGTAAACTAATAAACCAACCCAGCACTTTGATAGTGAGGCGCTCCCCAGAGCAGGGATTATTAATGGATGTCTTGAAACACTGTGTGTCTATGTTCGAGAGAAGTGGGAAACGTTTCTGATGCTCTGCGGATCTTACACATTTTTTCTTATGAAATCAGTTCACATAAATGCAAAGACTAATACAAAAGCAGCCTATTTCCCATGTAGATACACAGAGGCACTTAAGCAGTTTAAAATAAAAAAAGCAGTACTAAACTGCTTGAATAAATAATAATAAAGGTATAAAGCTGCAATATTAGGAGTAGTTTTGCTTGTCGAAGTATAGGGCTGCACAGTCATTGATTTTCTCTTATAATTGAGATAGTGACATGCACAACTTATGTTTCTTCAGCATCGAGTGCATGGGAATGGAAGAAGGGATCTCGAAATCCTGCAGAATCTCCAGCTGAGGATTTGATGGCTCTGAACTGCTGTCGGTCTCGATTCTTTATTTCCCTCGAACCATAAAATGGGTTATATTAACAATCTGTTATGTTGAAAGACAGTTTATGAAGCTAAATGCAATAACATTTGCGATGTGATTAGGGATCTATGGAGGAAAAGTGTTACAGAAACCAAGAATGTGAGCATGGACACAGATCCTTCTCAGCCAGAAAATGCAGGGAGGCAGGTGACAGGCAGACAGACCCCCTCAGGAAAGGTCCCATTACCTGTCATGGTGCGTATTCTGAAACCTCCCTTCCCCGCCTCAGTCACACAGAAAACAGGAGTCTTCTCCTTAGTTCGTTTCTTTAATGTATACACTTTCAGTGATGAAGATTCAGTGCTCAGTTACCTCAGCTACATGCCAAAATGATACTTCCAATTGACTGAAACTGTGAAAGACAACTTTTTTTTGTCCCAAAATAATGCAAACCAGCAAAGAATGGTGTTTCCACGTATATCGGAACTACGGTGGACTCTCTTTGTCCTCCTGTCATGTGAAAAATAAAATGAAGTCTGGCCAGGATGGCAGGAAGAATCCAGTCCGTTGAGTCCTGAAGTAAAGTTACTCTCTGGAGAAGGCAGAGCAGGAACAAACTTCTTTATGAGTCAGGAGGTTTTACTGACAATAGCTGCTAATATCTCTGTCAAACAGGCAAAGCCTCGAGTGATTGTGGTAAGCAAGAAAGAGGAATGCTGTTTATTCGGTGCTGGAAAACAGACTATTTGCCAGACTGCAAAGAGTACCGAAAAGGTATCGAGTCTCTCTGTTTGAATTAACCACAAAAATAACCTGCTGAATTTAAAAGCTTTTCCATGGACCTCTGCTGCTCTCTAACGGTGCCTTGAAGAATTCTCAGCACAAAGTCTGTGTGCTCCTTCTGTAATCGAGTTTCGGTAAAACTTTTAATGCAAAACAAACTAAAGAAGTATTCATGAGGTCCTTAAGAGATGTCACCAGAACAGATAACCCACAGGTCAGGTAGCTATTGCTGCACCCGTGGCCAGGATATTTGTAGTGGGGTGAGAATGCCAATAGAGGACTAAAAAAAAAAGCTAAAATGACTAAATAAAGCTAAAATATTGGAAGAAAGTTTTTGATTGTATTTTAGATGCAGCAATTGAAGGAGCCTGGGAGGTTACAAACCTCTGAGAAATGCCAATTTTCAGGTCTTTGTATAAATTAGAATACAAAATCTTTATTCACGAGTACCAGTATTTCCAAGGAAAAAAAATAGCACTGTATTAACTTGGTGTAATTAATAGAAACTCATGTTTTCATCTGGAACAGACATGCTCGGTTTCACCCTCCTCACACAGATGTATTTATTTTATCCCCCAGTACAGCTCCTTCAGGCATCTGCCAGTGGTTCCTCAGCCAATGGCAAGGCTGCTTCCATGACCAAAACCGGCCTTGCTTTCATGGAATCCCTGCATGGTTTGAGTTGGAAAGGACCTTAAAGAGCATCTCATTTCACCCTGTTGTGGGCAGGGACACCTCCCACTGTCCCAGGCTGCTCCCAGCCCCAGTGTCCAGCCTGGCCTTGGGCACTGCCAGGGATCCAGGGGCAGCCACGGCTGCTCTGGGCACCCTGTGCCAGGGCTTGCCCACCCTCACAGGGAAGTTCTGCCTAATATCCAACATAAACTTCTTCTCTTTTAGTTTAAAATCATTCACCTTGTCCTAGCGCTGTCTGCCTACGTAAAAAGTTGTCTCCCTCTTTTTCCAAGCCCTCTTTAAAAGCCACTTTCATTGAGATGGAAAAGCGTCCTCGGGAGCTTACAGTGTGGCCTAACAACACCCAGTAGTGGGAGCGATCGCATCCCATGGGGAAACGGAGGGGAAAAGAAAAAACAACAATATTCACATCCCTTCTCGGGCCCCCAGGGTCACCTGTCCCCTCATGGCGAAGGGGGGTTCTGCCCTGTGACTCCTCCCCACCTCACGCTGTGAAACGGGGAGAACCCGGGCGTGGAGACCGGGCCGGGAGAAGGGGATCATCACAGGGAGAAGGGATTCATCCCCGGGAGAAGGAGACTCTCCCCGGGGAGAAGAAGGGAGCACGGCCGTGAGGAGAGCGGGGCCGGGGGGGCTGGAGATGGCGCCTTCCCGCGCGCGAGCGCGGCGGGTAATGGCGGCGAAGCTGAGGGAAGGGGAGGGGAGGGGACGGGCCGTGAGGGCAGCGGCTGCCCTGCGCCATCGCCACCCGCCGGCTGCGGGAGGGAGGGAGCGAAGGGAAGGGAAGGGAAAAGAAAAGAGCCGCTTCCGCCACGGCGGGGCGGGCCTGGGCAGAGAGCGGCGGCGCGGCGGGGCCGGTAAGGGTAGGGGCGGTGAGGGCCGCGGCCCGGCGGGAGGGCTGTTTTGCTGTGTCCATGTCTCCCTCAGGAAAAGGAGCTGGGGTGGAAATCAGGGCTCGGGGTTTCCCCTTCGGTACCAGGTACCCTCGTTAGCGGGGACCCTGTCAGAGGCAGCGGGGGCATCGAAATCCCCCCCACTGAGGGATTCGGGTATGCACCGCTGGCCTGCGGACACCCGCCTCCGGATGCTTCTGTGAAATTAACTTAACCGTGGGTATTTCAAATTATGGGAAGGATTCGGTCTTTTTTGTAGCCCGTAGCGCATGTTTTTTAATCTAATGTTGTTCTACTGCTGTCGTCGTTTTTGCTCTTTTTCGGAAGCGATGGAGGCGAGTCCCATCGTGACGTCCAAGCAGCGAGAGGAGGTGGTGCACGGGGTGCCGACGGAGGTGGTGTGCACGGCCTTCTCCAACTCGGTGCTCGTGGTGGTCACACAGTACGGCAAGATGGGCACCATCGTCTACGTGGACCCCAACACCATCGGCGACAACGTGGGCAGGCCCTCGCTCACCACGAAGGTGCTGCTGGGCAAGGATGAGGTGAGAGCGGATGCGAAGCGCAGAGGCAGCAAGGATAAGGGGGAAATGTGGTAGGTGGGGCTGTGCAAGTTGCCAGGGAGTTGATGAATCACAGCAGTTAAGCAGTGTTTGAACAGTGATAAGATTAATTTTAAAATGAGGAAAGAGGGGCTCATCAGAAAAGTATGCGCGCTCGTCTGCTCTTGGACATAAAAGTTTAACTAACCATGAGTGGTGTGGGGATCTGTTACTTTGTGTCCTACAGGATATGGATTGCTTCTGCATGTTTATGGAAAGTTTGATAAAGCGCTGTTGATTTAAGGGTTGCAAGATTAAATATGGAGCCATTGATAACCTTTTTGGGTTTCTGTTCCAGTGAGTTTGTTTTCCTTTTCAGGTCTGTTTTCCCACCCCCATCCTCCCCAGTGTATGCCAGCCCCATAATGGACTTTAGTTGCCCACTCCCAAATGTGCCTGCCAGTGCCTTCCCTTGATAAAGTTTAATTTGTTTTGCTTCAACAAAATGAGGTTTTTATCGACCATTTCACAAAGCTAGAGGGAAAGCAGAAGAAAATGTGTTTCTCAAAGCGCCAACTGGTCAAACATTAAAATAGAAAGTTACAGAGCTACAAGATTATGAGGCTTTCCATCAGGGTTGAAGCTATCAAATATTACTTGCTAGCTTTAACTAGAAAAGCTGTAGCCCCACAAGTTCCTGATTCTATCCATGTCTTCCGTTTGTGGAGTTCTTTATCTTGAGCAAGAGCCTTCCCTTTCTGGATGGGAGATACTTTGCTTTCTCTGGTGTGATATCTGCTAAGTCTGACCACCTCCACACCCAAGCTGATTTTATGTTTTATTTGGAAATGGGAAGTGCTATGTTTACTTTGTTATGTTCTGTTTTTAAATGATTTTAACTAAGTTAACCAATCTAAACTTCAAGAAAAGGCTTTCACTAGTTTGCTGTTTTCCTGCTTGTCACTGCTAACATCCTTCTTTGGGATGGTGCACACTTCCAAACAGCACTGGCAGCTAAAATCAAGCAAACTCATCCTTCCGACAGATACACAACTGTGGGTATAAATAAAACTTAAACAAGCTGGATGGTTCAAAGCTGTGTTGGGTGAGGTTCAGACTGGACATTAGGAAACATTTCTGTACCAAGAGGGTGGTCACACACTGGAACAGGTTTCAGGTGGTCGATGCTCTGAGCCTGTCAGTGTTTAAGAGCCATTTGGCCAGTGCCCTGAATAATGTTTTAACCTGGTCAGCTCTTAGTTGGTCAGGCAGTTGGACTAGATATCATTGTAGGTCCCTTCCAAGTTAAATTGTCCATGGTGTTCTAATCTATCCTTGTTAAAGAAACCTCCTGGGAAAGGCTATATCCCTTTTCTTGCCTCCTTCAGCCTCACTATTATTTCTGGTTTTCATTATTCTATTAAAATAAAAAGCAATGTCTGTTACACCAGGCATACAAAACCTGTGTATATAACACCATTTGGGAATGGTCTCTAGGAAATGCAAAAACAACAGCTTGTTTTCCAGAGCTTGTCAGTGGAACATCCCCTCTCCAGAACAAGTTTTTAAACAAAAAAACTGTACTTGCAAACTTGTTTAGAAACCTGGCTGTGAAGGAAATAAAGGCATTTTGATCCACAGCATTTCTTATAATTTAATACTGGTGCCATAGTTCAGGTGGGAGAATTATGGAAGGAAAGATTCTCTGTCTGTATTGAGTTTCCAGACAGTGCTGAGCTCAATTCAAGTGCAGCTCCAGTAAGGTTGTGTCAGGGTGGTGTGGGTGACTGTCACACTCATGGGACAAAACTCTTCCCTTTTAAGCTGGTTGACCAAGTGCTTTCTAAAGTTCCCTGTCCCATGGCTTGGCTTTGCTGACCATGTTGAAACCACTCAGCAAACAGCAAGTTCAGTCTGAGTCCAGGATCAACACATTCTCCACGTCATTCTGGGACTCTTCCTCTCCTAACTCCTGTGGGAGGGCTATCCAGTCTGTAGGAATGTACATCTGTATCCCTTTTCTTTTCAGCCACTCGTTCACGTTTGTGCCAAGAACCTGGTGGCGTTCGTGTCGCAGGAAGCTGGGAACAAACCTGTTCTCCTCGCCATGGCTTTAAAGGACAAGACCATGGAAGGAATACAGGCTCTACGAGAAGTGATCCGGAGTTGCCAAGTGTGGTGAAGTTGTGCCATCTGGATTCAAGGAAATGATCTTGAGTCCATGACTCATCACCACCTATTTAAAAGGACTAGAAATGAAAATGATGGAATGTCTTTGTGGTGGTTTTGGATGTACTGAGGAATTTCATGAATTTTTCTCTACTGTGTAGAACATTTGTGGGTTTTGTTACTGGGACAGGTTTGCAAGTCCATATAGACAGTGGTGAGACGAGAGCAATTGTCTCAACATACAAGAGATGTGTTACTTTTATCCCGTTGGGTGGGTCATTTATTTGGGAAAGGGCTCGGCTCTGCACATGTCTCCTGAGGAGCAGCAGATTCCAAGCTCTGTAGCTGCACCATACCACAAAGGGGGAACACCAGTGCAGAGTGTTAAATAAAAGAAACATTGTCAAAACAAATTTTACCTGCTTTCTTTTCTTGCTCTATGAGAATCACTTCAATTGAAATACAAGCCTTGATAAAAAAATCCACAGTTGTATAACAGGAAAGATTTTCCTGCCTTTTTTCAGGAAATGAGTCCTAGACGGCTGCTTTTGTCCTTATGTCCATTCCTTTCTGGATGTAGTCTGAACTAATTTTCCATTTTCACTCTGATTTTAAAGAGAGGCAGATAATTATGCTCTGCAAATTTCATGAATGCTGATGTCAGGGTGGAAGACAGGAACCCAAAATAGTGGTAAGAAAAAGACAAAATAACCTCTGCCACTGGATTACGTGGTACCAAGACATCGGAGAAACAGAACATCCATAGGCTGATCACTAGCAATGAGCATGTGTCTTAGGAGATGTGGGGACAGAGGGTTTGAGGGGTTACATGGGATTGTTTCTGCTAAGTCATTGACAAAAAGTTCAGATGAAGCTGATGCAAAGCTTAGTAGCCAAACTTTTGCCTTTTGCTTGGAAAGCACGCTTGGTTTTACCTCTTCTTGTAATAAACAACAACAAGTAGTAAATTTTTAAGTGAGCTGTTCCACTCTTCTGTCACTTATGAACTTGACAGCACAGATGGAGGCCAGGTCTTAGATTCTGGGCAGGGAGGAACTGTGCTAAGACCAGTTAGTGCTGCAGAATCAGCACAGAGCCTGTGCCTTGCCCCCCATGGTGATCTAGCTGCCAGGTCATTTCTATTGCTAAAAAATCCCCTAGAAGTAGAAAAGCAGAAAATGGATTTCGAAAGGACTCTTTTCTCTGAAGTAAGGGTTATTTACAGCATTTAAAGGGATTATGAGAAATGAAACTCTTTTAAAAATACATTCAAACACTGCAGGCTTCCAGCTGCCCTTGACAAGAAACTTCATCTAAAAATAATTTTCCAAACTCTGCTTCCAAGAATCAAAGATTCGCATCTGTCAGAACTGTAAATTTTTCCTCTTTTACACTTCCCTTTTTTTTTGTCTAGGAAGGCTGAGAGGCATGTGGAATTAGTTATTGTCAGTCTTGGTTTGCTAGTAGAGATTCTCTCCTGACACGAAACTGGTGCTCTTACTGTGTCCGTAGCTCCAGCAGCTCGTGGGGAACATACATGAATTAGCAAATTGGATGGAAATTGCATCTTCCTCTGTGGTGATACAGGGGCATACCACTGCTGTGCCCCCACGACCTGAAGTGTTGCTACCTAAAAGCCAGGCACAAGTTAAGCCCCTTCATTTCCTGGCTGTGTATATGCCACCAGGTCTGCAGTAGGGCAATAGGTGAGGAAAGGATGTGGAAACTTCTCTGATTTGATGCTCAGAGCCAGGGTGGACTTACCTTGCTGCCTTTCCACGTGCGATAAATTAGAGCACAAGCAATTTGTCCTTCGACTTTGCTCTTCTCTGCTGCACAGTAAACTAAGTTCGGCCTGCCCGAACAACAGGCACAGGGTGCCACCAGCTGTCTGCCTTTTAGTCACCGCTCTCCTCCAGCTAGGGATTAATTCCCAATTGCAGGAAAGCTGCCTTTGCCACCCAAGCAGAGCTCTTGTCCTCGCCCGCAGGACGTGTACTGGGTGGGGGGCAGCGGCGTCGGGCCACACCGCGGCTTTCCATCCGTGTTTGCTTTCCGGGCGTGGGTGCCGAGCGCGGCGGACTGGAAAGGTAAGTTGGGTAGCTTTTCTGCGGGAGACAAAGCCCGACCTGCTGCTCCAGCTCCCGCGGGGCCCGGGGCGCAGGGAGGGCGCTGGCAGGGTGAGCCGGACACGGCGAGGGGGTGCTGGTAAGGTATGCGGGGCACAGCAAGGGAGAATGGGGCGCTGGTGGGAGCCGGAGAGCAGCGAGGGTAACCGGGGCAGTGGCAGGGCCCGTGGCCAGCAGGCGGGCAGGGCTGGGAGGGTGTCCGGAGGAGGAGTCTCCAGCGGGTGCAGGTGGAGGAGGGCACGGGGGATGCGGAGGCAGGTGCACGGCAGCCAGACTCCCTCCCGGAGGAGCCCCAAAGGGTGAGTGGGGCCCTGGGGGTTGCACAGCAGCTGGGGGGAACCCCACAGACCAGGGGTTGACCCAGCCATTGGTTCTGAGCTCCCGTGGGAGCCATAGGGAGGGCAGAGCCTCCGCTAAGAGCCCTGTGCCTGCGTCATCCACTCCTCCAGATGGGCTTCAAGGAGGGCTCGGTACTGCCCTGCTGCGATTTGTAGCTGTGTGCTGTAGGTCC
This sequence comes from Rhipidura dahli, assembly GCA_013399225.1. Taxonomy (NCBI): domain Eukaryota; kingdom Metazoa; phylum Chordata; class Aves; order Passeriformes; family Rhipiduridae; genus Rhipidura; species Rhipidura dahli. Next base: position 19,138 of record VXAC01006397.1, read on the forward strand.
TTCCTCCTGAGTGGCCTGATGGTGGTGTGGAGAGGCTGGTCCCGTAAATAACCCGGGTGTCCTGGCTTTATCTGAAAGCAATCCGCAGGAAAGGCATGTCTCCTGCGCTGGTGAGGCTAAGCCAGGCTGCTCCCCGCCCCGGGATGTGGGTCGGGGATCTCAGAGGCACTGCTGGGGGGCTGCGAGGGCTCACCTTTCTCTGCTGACTTGCTTCACCCCACAGGGGGCTGCCGCTGAGATGGGGATTTGTCCTAGGTCCTTCAGGACACAGGGAAGGATGTGAGCTGGGAGTCTAGGCTCTGGCAGCCTGCAGGTAGAAGGGAAATCCCTGGCAAGGTGAAAATCCCCATTTGCAGGTGGCCTGCCTGAACACAAGCGTCACTGCTCAGTTGATCTTCTCAGATCTCACTTAGCATCTCTAATATCCCAGGGAGTGTGTGTAACAGGTAGACACTGCATGGCAGGTACCTGCAAGGTGTCTGAAAACAGACAGATTGGATATGGCTCAGTCCCATTGAGGAGCTGAGTTTTGCAGCTGATATTATTCCCGGTGTCTCCTTGCTGCCTTTGTTTTGGAAGCGAATGGCTCTCTAACTGCATTGAATTGCCTGACTACCTTGCACGGCCGGGATCTAATTACCTGTGGAGCTGGGAGCTCTGTCTCCGAGCGGCACCGAGGCTTTTGCTTTTAATGACTTGCTCTGCCATGTTCAGAGTGTGACAATGTCGGGGAGGCTGCCAGGACTGGCTGTCGGTGCCACCGTGCTCACACCTCGATGGCTGGGAAAGTTAATGGGAGATGGGTTATCTTGGGCCAAGCATCTGCGGCACAGCACTGGGTTGAAAATAGAATAAATGGGTCTGGTGAAGAGCACAACTCTCTGCCATGTCTTAGGGAGTGAGCTGGATCACTAGAAAAGTGACGAGAAAAACACAGCTAGCAAGTGGGAGCTTTCATCCTGCTCTGTTATGATGCTCTAGCAGAGGGAAGACATGACCAAATCCGGCCAATTTAGCTCCAACCAGCAGCAGGGCAGCCCCCAGAGAGAATGAGGAGCGACTGGGGAACGGGGCACAGCCGGGCTCTCATCTCCCTCCCTGTGCCACGAGCTATCTCCGTCCTCCTGTTAATGTTTGCAAGGCAGGTCCGGCCGCATCGAAGTCCGTCCAAAGACCAGATCCCGCCCCGGCTTTCCCGGGATCCTTCTTCCTGCTGGTCGGGGCAGGGCCACAGGACGGTGGCAGCGGGGAAGAACGCGGCTCCCTGCTGCCTGTGTAACACTATCGGCCCCGCTGTGCCTGCGGCCAGCTCCAGCTCCAGCTCCGCTTCCCCGCTCCCGGCGCAGGTACCCGGGGTGAGCTCCTGGGGCCCCGCCAGCTGCCGCCCCGGCATCTCCGCTTACAGGCGACTCCTGCCAGGCGGAGCCGGGGAAAAGTATTTTTAGGGCTGTTGATCTGACACCAGCTGAGTTTCCTCTCCTGTGAGGTTGGGGTTCGGGGAGAGGGCAGGACAGGGAGCTGCTGTGTGAGCGCTTGCTTTGGTTTGTTTTCAGTGTTTAATTGGACCGGGGTCATTCCCTACCACTCTTATCTGTGGCAGATATTTTCATGCTTCTCTTCAGTTCATGCTTACAGTTTTACCCCAGGCGATAGTTACCCAGCAGCTAAAGTATTTGTTTATTAACAATGCACTGAGAAGCATCTATATTTGAGTTCAGCTTGCAGGTTGTTGGTTTTTTTCAAACTGCTATTGTTATACTTGGGAAAAAGCAGCTTTCTATAGATTAGCAGAAAGAGAACCCAAACATGGCAGTTTATGCATCTGTTGGCCTTGAGATATGAAACTGCCCTATAAATAATTGCTTATTATTAGGTTGGTCCTTGCTGTCTGGAGCTGCAGGGTACACGGTGTCCATATGCCCAGCCACCCTCTGCACCAGGAATGCTCAGTGCCTTGGGGCAGCCAGCTTCGAGGAGCACACACCGACCAGGGAGATGCCACAGCACTCCAGCATCCCCGAAGGGCAGCAGCTCTGCCTCTGGCATGGCAGGGTTGCTCCCTTGTGCTTAATTTGGGTGCAGGAGGGACCGCTGGCTGCCCTTCAGGTCTTGGGGGTTGGCACTGCTGACACCCTCACAATCCCAAAATAGCTGGGTGAAGAACCTGGGTGACACCAAATGTCTGGTTTCTTGGGCAGCCTCAGGCTTTGCCCCCAGCAAGCTACACACGTTGAAAGGAGACAAATTGAGGGGGGAACCCGGTGTTTTCTGGGCTCCCAAGGTCTTCCTCAAGTGTCCTAATGTCTTGTTGGTAAGGGACTCCTATTATCCTGGGTGAGGGATAGCTTTAACCCTTAAGTCTCTGCTTTCTGATGGAAAAGTGTCCTGAGACACAAGTGTGAATTCACAGGGGCACAAATAAACACAGATCATTCATTTTCAAGCAGGAGTGATTCCTGAGAGAGAGTTTTGCAAGGAGCAAAGCTGTGAAGGAGAAGTGTGTGTTTTGGGAGACATGGGAACTGTACAAACCTCTTCAGGGAAAATAGGGTCTGCTCTGGAAGGACATTTGCATTTTCCCGCTGGGAGAAGCAGACCCAACATGGCAAATGGACTGGTTTGGGTGGGGGACACCCTGGAAAAACCCTGGGGAGGAGATAAACCTCACAGGAGGTTTGCACATGCTGTGTGGGCAGGGAAATCTGCTGGGACCTTCTCTGTCAGCAGCCTACCTCACTAGTGCCTTCCTGCACCACTCCCCTTCCCTCTCCCTCCCTGCAGATGAGTAATGCCACACGTGCTGTGCCCTCTCCTGTGGCACCTGGCACAGCAGACAAGCTGGTCTCAGCCCCCCCAGTCTCAGCTGTTGCCCTGCTTACGGCTGCCCACAACAACTCCCAGGACAGCCAGCAGCTTTTCCTGACCACGACCACGGCGCAGGTCATCTCTGGCATCTTCGTGTGGTCAGCACTCATCATCACCTTCCACCAGGTATGGGCTGGAGTGGAGATGGGGCTCAGCACAGGGGTTGACATGAGAGCAAAACTATTGATTGTCCCGAGGTCCACTGCAAATCACTCAGCTCTGGATAAGTATTTCTTCCTGTTGCTGTTCCTGTCAGGAGCCTGGTGCTGGCAGCTTGTAAGGATGGACTTTGCCCACACTCTCCCCAGGTGGTTGCCAGAGCCAGAAGAGGCTGCAGGGCATTGACACTGCCCAGAGGCAACACCCAGAGGGGCATTTGGGGTGTTTGGGGTGCACAGCACCAGCTGCCTGAGGCATACCCTGAGTGGGCATGGTTTAGGGGCCTGTGCAGGTCCACACTGCTGAAGGCAGCCCTGGGGCAAGCTGCTGTCTCCAAGCAGTGGGATGGAGCTGCACAGGGGAGGGCATGTTCCTCACACAGCCCACAGAAGGAACCTGATTTCCACATATTTTCATGGAAGGGATTGGCCCAGGGACTGGGATGGAGGCTGTCTTGTGTGTGTTCACTGTGATGGGTCTGTGATGGAAAGCTGGCAGAGCTCTCACTCCCGAGACAAGGGTTAACACAGCATCCCTGTGGGCTTGGGGGTACCTCTGGTTCCCATCCTGACCTGTGGCAGCCACAACTCTGCATGCTGGGCACTTTGCAGATCTACACACACCTGAAGAATTACACCATCCCCAAGGAGCAGCGCTACATCATCCGCATCCTCTTCATCGTGCCCGTCTATGCCTTCGACTCCTGGCTCAGCCTCCTCCTCCTCGGCAGCCACCAGTACTACGTCTACTTCGACTCGGTGCGCGACTGCTACGAAGGTGAGCACAGCCTCTGCTCAGCAGGGAGGCTGAAGGCAAAGAGAGGCTCTCATCCTGCTGATCTGTCTCTGGAGCGTCTTGGATTGTGAAGTGGCAAATCTCCATCACTTTCACTTCCCACTCTCCCTTCCTCCATGCAGAAGTTTTCCCCTTCCTTCTCTGTTGGCAGCAGAGAGGGGATGCCCCACAGGAAAATATGAGCTGGTGCCTTTCAGACACAGGCTTGGAGGGATCCCAGCACCAAAGTCCTGGGGAAAGAGGTTTTCTGGCTGCCTGTGGGGGAGAAGTGCAGCTTCTCTGAAACACGAGGCAGATGTACCCAAGAAACTGAGGAGTCAGGGTGTTTCGAAATGCAAGGGAAACTTGTCAGGATTGAGGCTGCTTTTCTACCTTGTTCCTCTCTTCCTCAGGAACTAAGTTGTGTGGGAATTTGCATTACTTCACGTTTGGAGTAAATGAAAAATAAGTGGTGGAGATTTCCAAGAAAACAGTTCGGGACCTGCTCCTTTCTGGCCACCAGCTATTTGTGCTACCCATTAGCAATTTTGAGGTCCTTCCATGCCGATGGTCCCTGGATGGACTGTGTGTGCCCAGAGGAGCTGCTGTGTCTGTAATGAGCTCTGTGCACATAGTGCAATGTGTCCGACTCCACTTGGAAGTCAGATGGATTTGACCTGCTGCTCCCCTCACTGGGCTCCCACACACCAGCATCCCAAATCTTGATGCAGTGCCAGATTGGTTGGTGAGGAAACACCTGAGCAGGAAGGAATGTGAGATGAAAACCCCCTCCAGGACTCCCATCAGTCCTGCTGATCGTGTCTGTCCTTGCCTCGGCAGCTTTTGTGATTTACAGCTTCCTGAGCCTGTGCTTCGAGTACCTGGGAGGTGAGAGCACCATCATGACAGAGATCCGAGGGAAGCCCATTGCGTAAGTCCCAGCACCTTGTGAGTTCCTTCTCCACCCACTTTCTCCATCCAGCACCCCCCAAAGGCATCCCTTTGCCTTCTGCTTCCAGGTCCAGCTGCTTTTACGGGACCTGCTGCCTTCAGGGTATGTCCTACTCCATAGGGTTCCTGCGCTTCTGCAAGCAGGTGGGTACCCGATGGGGAGCATAGAGTCCATTTCCCTCAGAGGAGGGCTCTCTGGGTGGCAGGTCCCTTCCCCACTGCCCTGCCAAGGGGGCTTTGCTTTGTCACTCTCCTAAGATGTTTGGTTTTGAGGTTTTTTTTCCTCTGAGGGAGGCAGGTCACCAGCTTGCCGGCACTTGGCCAGCAGCAGGGCTGCTTGCTGTCCTTGCCTCTGACTCACTGCTGAGTCAGGGTCTCCTCCCACTGCAGAGCTCAGATTGCCATCTCTGTCCAGTCCCAGGTTAGCCTGGATGCTCTGTCACTCTCCAGCACTGCACTGTGGGCTGATTCCTGTCACCCAGCTGTCTCCAAGCCACCCGGTCCCCCACCTTGGAGTGGCTACGCTGCCTTTTGGGAGCTGCCTTCTGGAAGCCCCACTCCCTCCCCTCTGCAGAGCTTGTGCTGTTCACATTTCACCCCTCAGCACTGCTCTCTGCCCTGTGTGTCTGTCCTGGGAGCAGAGGGGTGGGATGTGGGGAGTGGGATGTCCCTGCTGCCCGTGGTACACTGTGTCTCTCTCCTGTGCAGGCCACACTGCAGTTCTGCATCGTGAAACCCCTCATGGCAATCGTCACCATCATCCTGCAGGCGTTTGGCAAGTACCACGATGGAGACTTCAAGTGAGGATGCTGGGTTGGGCTGGGGAGGGTGAATGGGAGAGGATGGATCCCTGCTCCATCACCAGTGTGTCCTGCCAGTCTCCCCAGGAAACTGCTCCATGGACAGTGAGAGCCCAAAGTGCCCCCAAACAATAAAGGGACAAAACTCCTGTGAGCCATAATAAATAAAAAGAGGTCCCACCAACAGAGGAAAAGCTGCTACCTCTGCCCTCCTCCCCCTCCTGGGCAGTGTTGTCCCCCACAGCAAAGCTATGTGACCTCCCCTTCCCCATTTGATCCCTCTTTGCCTCCAGTTGCACTTGCTTTGCTCCCCACAGCCCAGGACAGCAGCTCTCTCTCTCTCTTTCCCCCCACAGCGTCCACAGTGGATACCTCTACATCACCATCATCTACAACTTCTCTGTCAGCCTGGCCCTTTATGCCCTTTTCCTCTTCTACTTTGCCACCATGGACCTGCTGCGCCCGTTTAAGCCGGTCCTCAAGTTCATCACCATCAAGGCTGTCATCTTCCTCTCCTTCTGGCAAGGTGGGTCCCATGGATGCCCAACGCTTCTCCTCCCATAGCCCCACCTGGCTCAGGGATGCAGGAGCAGAACTGATCAATCTCCCTTCCGCCAAACAGGGACGCTGCTGGCAATCCTGGAGAAATGTGGGGTGATCCCTGAAGTTCAAATCATTGATGGGAAGGAGGTGGGAGCTGGGACAGTGTCTGCTGGCTACCAGAACTTCATCATCTGCATTGAAATGCTCTTTGCTTCCATTGCTCTGCGCTACGCATTCACCTGCCAGGTGTACAGGGAGAAGAAAGAAAACTCAACAGGTAACTCTTACTCACTTCTTCCTTTCTTCAATGACTATGGAAAGGGGAAACCTCCCTTGTTTTATGTTTTATGTTTTATCCCATTACCAATGGAATGCTAAAAGCTACAAGAGGAATTTCGTTACCCTGTGCTCCATGCATGCCTTCTTCCTCTTCCCTCATGACACCCACAAGCTATAGCAAGTGGGCAGGAAAGGAGACCTTGGTGTGGATGGGCAGGATTAAGGGATTGGGGGTATTACCCACATGCTGTTGGAGAGGATCCATCCTCTTTGGAACATGGAGTTGGGATTGCCTTCCTTCTCCTTGGAGCTTGGAACCACAAGCTGACATGGCCCACAGTGAGCCCCTGATCTTGAATTTCTAAGGAGAAGTGTCTTGGATCGCTTGGGCTCATTGACTGTCTGCTGTCCCATCACCTTCCTGCTCTCCCTGTTTTGCAGCCAACCTCGCCCCGATGCAGAGCATCTCAAGTGGACTGAAGGAGACCATCAGCCCCCAGGACATCGTGCAGGATGCCATCCACAACTTCTCACCTGCGTACCAGCAGTACACCCAGCAGTCGATGCAGGAGGCAGAGCGGAAAGTGCCAGGGGAGAACGGGCATGTGGCCTCCAAGGTGGATGGACAAAGCAGCAGGAAGAGCAAAAACATTGAAAAGAGAATGCTGATCCTGTCAGATGAGGAATTGTAGGAGATATCAGAAGAGACTCTGACACTGGAGAGGTTTTAACCCATGCAACGGGGAGGTGTCTTGAGGCTGAGACAGCCTGGGCTAATCAGAGTACTGAGAAGCCAGGAACTCTACCCAAAAAGCCAGCCTCGAAAGGAAGATGCAATAACCCAGAAAAGGTTAAGTCAAACAGTGCCAGCTTCTGCTGTCATGAATGAAGCTGTGCTGGACCCTGTGTTGCAGCCTGGGCTTTGCTGCCCCACTGCTGGCATCTCTCTGCCAGCCCTGTGCCAATGCTGGGGGATGCCAGGCAGGGAGGGGAGCCGGGGTGCAGGACACACCAACCACCCTCACCCTCCTCGTACCTCCAAGCAGTGCTGAGGCCTGAGAGAAATGCTTTTCTCAGCACAGTTCTGCTCTAGTTTCTCCCAATTTGAGTAAAAAATGATCTCCAAGGGCTCCGTGGAGAAAACCAGCCCAGGAAGGTGACTTCGCTTCACCTCAAAACCCGGTAAAGGTTGAAAGACGTCATTCCTTATTTTTACATCTTTCCCCGTCTCCTTCTCACAGCAAAGCTTATAGAGATGTGCAAAAGACCTTTACCATGGAGAAAGAGTAAGTCATCCTCTTCTCCCTCCAGATGTGGATGCAGCTGTCCAAGTAGCTCCCCCGAGAGCGTGGCAGGACCTCACGGGGACTAAGCAGAGGTCTGCAGCTGCATTTCTGAGAGCTGCCGGTGACAGAAGTGCTTGTTTACGTCTAAACCAGCTTATCTCTGAACAGATCAGAAGTTAAAAGGGATTCCAGCTTCCTTATCAGAATCTTTATTAGGGAACCAGACTGTGACTGGTGGTAGTAGGAATTCACTTACTGGGAACTGTCTGTTCCTCCTAACCCTGCGCTATTCCCCATCTCTGGGCTTTGCCTGACCTGTGGGAAGGCAAGCAGGAGCTAAGCCCAGCCAGGTGACCATGGTGAGGACAGAAAGGTGCTGAGGGACGCTGCCACTTTGGGCAAGACCACAGGCAAGGCAAGACTGTGTATGGAGGGATGCTCCTCATAGCAGTGAGCACATATATGGAAAGCTCACATGCTTCTGTTAAGACTTCTCCTTTCTTCCCCAATTTCTAGTCCAATTTCTATTCTTCTGTTAATGAGATGATCCCTGGGAACTTACTTAGGAACCCGTTGGGCTGTTGCCAGGGGTGGTAGCTGGCTAGTGGCAGGATGAAGGCAAATCTATAGCCTCAGATTTGTAGTCATATGGCAAACAAAACTGACAGATAAGGCTTGGAGTCCTTTTTAAACACAACTAGTAGAATTTGGATCTTTTTTTTTTTCCCTGCTCTTAAGCTGCAAAATGTAAATCACAACACAAAATTATTTATTTTTTTTCTAATAAACAGCAATTTCTAGCACAGAGCAAGCGTTTTCACTGAGCTCAGCAAGCAAAGCCCACGATCTGCCTGTTCCTGCTATAATGCTGATGCTCTTAAGCTTAACGTCCTCCCTGCCCCTCAATGCTGGCCCAGCAGAAAATACCTGCACACGCAGCATCCTGCACATTTTGGCATTCCTGCAGGATTTGTGCTCATCTTTTTTCACTCCACAAAGAACGTGCGTGTCTCCTGCTTCCTCTCTTTGCACAGCACCTCTTCCAACCCTTGCCTAAGCTGCGGCTGCAGTGGTTCAGAGGTGCTGGATGTGGTTTAGCTAAGCTAAGCCCAGACTCCAGCACCAACAAGACAATCTGTTTATTATTATTGAGGAAATCTTACCATGCTGAAGCCCAGACTCCACACAAGCAGCCTATAGTTCAGCCAGTCCTGCAAGTCCCTCTGGTCCAAAGGAGCACTGCCCATACCTGCTCAGCCGGTGAGACTGCTGCCACTTCTCCTGCAATAAGGTCCATAAACAAGAGCCAGATGCTCTGCACATCCAGGCATTCACCCAGGATCTTGCACATCTTGGGAGCAAGACTATCCTGCACAGAAAGTGCAGCCTCAGTACTCAGGGACAAGGCTGCTTGGCTTTGTAACGCAGCCAGCACCGAAGCAGGGACATCTCAGCTGAACATCTTGGTCTTCAGCCCTCTGGGAGAGGACAGCCACAGCTGCTGGAACAGAGGCTGCTCTGGCTCCTGGGGCGAGGACAGACTGCAAAGGTGATGATGGCACATCTGCCGGCACGCTCACAGCCACTGAGATAAAGACTTGCACAAGAACACAGCAAGAACCGTGGTTGTACTTCACTTCACAAATGATCGACTCCGGTGCATAATGGGCTGCCTCCATTGCTCTGCCAGCAGGTGCAATTCCCACCGCAGACAGTAACATTTGCCTATTTATGTCAAGCCCTGATTACTGTATTATATGTAAAACAGATCTTTCTTGCAAGCCAAACAAGGGGGAGGTTGGAAGGAAAAAAAAAAAAAAACAAAAGTCAGCTGTGACTCATGCAAGTCAGCAGTGTGATACCAGCCTGAAGGAGCCGTGCTGGGCTGGACACCAGCTGGCTGCCGCGACGGCAGCAGCAGGCACCCTCCCTGCTCCAGCCGGCGCGAGCTGGGCCTCCTGCTCGTCCTTTTTTCTTGCACACGGCAGAGAGGCAAGAGCTGACGGCTCAGGCTGGGCACTGTCACGGCCCTCAAACCCTTCGGCTGTCAAAAGGCATCCGCGGGGAATAGAAATGCCAACGGTGGTGTAGGCTGGACGCGGTCTCCTCTGCGAACGCGTCTCCTCCACCTCCTCAGCAAGGACACGGGGAAAGCTGGCGGCGAGCACACGGGTGACCTACACAGGAGCCTGCTGTGCCTGGAGCAACTCCAGCAGGCAGCCTGGGAGGAACAGGCGTCTCTCACTGCCAGCAGCAGGCTCCGGTGGTCGGCAGATTTGTTTTCCTGTTGTCGCTTGTCCTCGGGCTTTCCCCAAGGACAAGGCTGAGCTGCAGCTATCCAAGCTCCTGGTGCTTTCTTGGCTTGGATCAGGCAAGGTTGTACCCTGCTCATGTCAGGGATGATGGTCACAGGGCACATCCTGCCACTCCACCTGTAGGAGCCCGGGGTGACCTCCCTAAAAGCAGAGGGGGAGGAAGGTGGCCGCTGGCACCACAGCAGAGGCAACTCTCATGCATGGCTGGCTGCACAGCACCCAGAGACATAGACACTTCTTTTTTTGGGTGCTAGCACCCACTGAGTCCCTGGGCCCAGCTGCTGACAGGCACCAGACTGCCAGACCTGCGCCAGAGAGCAGGACTTGTGCTTTTACTGCTCTGTTCACAGAGACCTTCTCTGCTCCTCCCCTATGCATGGTGAAGGTTGTTTCCTTTCACTGCTGAACCTCCACCTGGCCCGTTTCTGATGCACTTTTCCTCCTGAACTAATGCTCCTCTATCCCTCCAACAGTCACAACTGGGCCACCTCCCTGTCCTTTCCACTGTCACCAGCTCCTTGCTGCAGTCTCTCCAGGCAGGAGCCAAAGCAGCTGATGATGCTTCTTTTGCTCAGCACAGAGACTGCCATCAGCCCCAGGCTTCAGCCACGTGCCTGCTCAGCCGAGCCTGCCTGGCCCCACCTAATGACCATCCATTACCTGCTGACACACAAAGCCTTTCAGCCCTGCTCCTCTCCACTTTGCCCTACCTCCTAATTCCAGCTTTGGCCAACACTCCCATCTGTCTCCAACCTACTGCCTCAACACAAGTGTTTTACCCCCTTCAGCTGTTCCCTCAAGGAACTCAGCCACTTGGACAGGGAATTAAAGCCAACAAAACCCCAGGAGCTCCCTGGCACAAGGTACCTTTTTAAAGTCCCAGCAGGGAAAAGGAAAAAGATGAAGGATTGATGTAAGGGGTTAAAGCACAGGGAAATGATGAAGGGATATTTCACCATCCAAAGGAAGAGAGGGAGTGTCTGTCTGTCTCCAGCACTCCAAGACAGGTCACAGTGTCTCCAAGCCACAAGGGGCCTTGCTCAGCATCACGACCTCAGGCAGGTGCCTGCTGAGCTGCCAGTCCTGCTTGTGCTACCACAGACACCCACTGACTGTGCACAAAGACAGAGCCCCTGGGTTAGGAACACACACACACACACCCTGAGCACGGGATGGACCTGACAAACAGCTCGGACAAGAGCTATACCTGGAGCACATTCCAAGCATCCCGAGAAAGCACCACAGCAAGGCTGAGATGGGCTCCAGCAGGCTGGGTCAGGTGATTGCAAAAGCCCAAGCTGCCATCCCAACTCGCCTTAGCCCAGCCTTGCCTCCAAAAAACACATCGCCAGCCGTGTGCTGCACTGGGGACAGGCAGCAAAAAACCTGAGGAAAACACTCCACTGAAGATCAATTCAGGCTCCAAAATGCTGACCATAGACCAGGGCAAGTCTGAAACCAGAAAATGCTTTATTGGAAAGGTACAAAAAAACCAGTCACTGCAGCTAAATTTACAGCAATAAATTACGTTGTGGCTGTCAAGAGAAGTAATGGACACATACACAGGGCTATTCGCCTTACAAACAGGAATCCACATTGCTTGGTATATCAATAATTTATTTTATAATAAAAAAGCAGCACAAAAATAAATATTGAAATGAAATTACTGAGTAACCACAGAGGATAGAATGAGCTGGTGATAAAAAACAACTTAAAACAGAAGACTTCTATCATTAAAAAAATGAAAGCAAGTATCCACCATCTACAGAAACACCCCAGCAGACTGAAATACAGACGAAGGAAAACAAATCCACATTACAAAAGTTTTTCGGTTGTGTTTTGTTTCTTTTTTTTTTTTCCTTTTTCTTTTCTCTTTTTTTCTTTTTTTTTTCCTTTTTTTTTTTTTTTTAAATAAAAACAATCATGACAATGAAGTTTAAATGATTCGAGAGAGAAAAACTGCCACCTTCTCCTCCTCCCCGGGTCTGAGCCATCCCGTGGCACAGCTCGCCTCCTCCCCAGCCCGGTGCCAGCACCTCGTCCCTCCCCTTCACCCCGGAGCTGCCGTGGCACCCAGGTCTCTGCGCTTTGCGGTCTCCTCCCGGCAGACGGTAGGGGTTGGGCGAGAGCAGAGATGCTGCCTTGTTTCAAAGGGATCTGGAGCTGCCCTGGAGGGAAAGGTTCCCCACTCCCAACAGAGAGCACAGCAAACACATCCACAACAACAGAGGTGTCCCTTTCCCGGTCCCCGCGCGATGCTTTCGGCTTCCACTGCCTGCCGCCCAGCCCTCGGTTCCCACGTCACACTGCGGATGGGGAGCAACCAAAGCAAGGCCAGGCCCAGGGGAGAGGATCCCAGCACCCAAAAATCAGAGCCCCCCACTCCTCAGTGGGGTCGGGGTGGGAGGGGACAAACTAAGAGGAGCAGAGAAGGGAGCCCCGGCATCCAAAGTACTGCAGCGAAGAGACGCGCGGGAGGTGCGGCTGCGGGGATGCGTCCCGCGCCGCTGGCTCCCCACGCCGCGCTCACCCCGGGTGTCAGGCTGGCAAGTGCAGGACGGAGAGAAAAACAAAAGTAAAAAAAAAAAAAAAAGAAACAAACGAAAAGAAACGAAACAAAAAAAACAAAAAAAAAAAAAAACACAAAAAAAAAAAACCAAAAAACAAAAGAAAACGAAAAAAAAAAAAAAAAAAAAAAAAAAAACCACAACAGAAACGAACCGAACCCCAGAGGAATGCAACGCGACAACCCCAAGCTGGAGGGCCCTCCAGGGAGGAGGGTGGAGGTGCTGGGTCTCCAACTCGATCAACAGCTTTCGGGTCATTCCTCCCTCCACGTTACCTTGCAATTCTGATCCCTCTGTGGAAGTTTAGCCAGGACATTTCATTCCCCTCCAGGTCACCACCCAGGGAGCCCTGGACTGGCAATTTCTTTTAATAAAGATTTACAGTATCAAACTTGGAAAAAAAATTATTTTTTTTCTTTTTTACGAAAAATCTGTACGATAAAATGTATATAATTATATATTTATATATATATTTCTCTCTCTTTAAATATTTCCACGTGGTCCTTATGGATATCCAATATGGATTACCTACCATGGCTATGGTATCAACAGCTTTAACAACACCCAGGCCTCTTGTTCTTTATCGAGTGACCAGAGATTTAAGTGCCTACCAGCACCAAACTAGCAATCACTTGGACAAGCCTTTGGCACCCTTCCAAGAACTGGAAAAAAAAGAAATACTTGGCCACAAGGGAAGTGCCACATACAGATATGTTTCTCAACTCATTCCAACAGCAAGAAGACCCCACGGAACAAAGTTTGACCTCCGTCCCCTTCGGTGAGACAGGTCTGATTTCCCCGGAGGGGTGTCAAGGGCAGCCAGAGGGTGTTCCTATCTAGCCAGGAATGTTATGGAGCTCTGGAGCTGTTTTAAAGACTGGAAGCATTTGGGCGTTTTCAAGTCAACTGGCCTTTTTCATTAAAGTTTTCATTTAAAGCCCCAACAGTGCCAGGAGTCTCCATTTTGCCTGTTTTTGGAGGCACCTGTAAGGTCTGGGAAAGTGTCCAATGTCTGTGAGCTGGAGAACATGAGAGGACCAGGAAATGACCGTAACATCTTTCTCTTCCTCAGCTTTTGCTGTGGGAGTCAATAACTGGTACTGATACACAGGACATCAATCTGCCTGTTTGGAGATAGGGAGGGAATGGAGGAGAAATGAGGTAACACTAAGTGTCATCCAAACTCTACCTGTTGGAAAACCACTTGAAGGAAACTCCCTGCTCCCCTCCAAAACACGTGGGTCTGGCAGGGGGAACGAGCCTTCAGGAAGCATTTCACTGACACCCTTTCTGGCTCAGTAAGGTCACGGATGTCGATGTTGGGGACTGAATGAGAACCAAGTCTGAGGTTTCTCTTTTCATTAACCTATTTCACAAAGGATCCTCCTGGGAAATCCAGAGACTCCGATGACAAGGTGAAAAAAAAAAAAAAAAAAAAAGAAAAAGCAAGCTAACAACTTCTTCCAAAGACAAGTAGGGCTTCACTAAATTTCTACCAACTTACTGCCATTCAAGGCAAGACAAAGCCTCAAACAACAAATTATACTGGGTGTCAGATGCCAGTTCACTGTCCTCTTTCCAACAACGGTAGCACCTGATTATTATCTTTCAGTCCAAACCATTTATAAATTTTCCATGATGTTTTTTTTCTGTTCTGGAGCCCAAGTTCTCTAAGCTCTTCTCCTCATCTTGAGCCTCAGCAATCTCATTCTCTTCTCACCTGCATGACAACAGGCATCGTCCATTCCACAAGTCTCTGACCTGCCCTACAAAACTCACAGTCCCTTTTCTTTCCTACTTCAAGAAGAAAAAAAACAACAACAAAACACACAAACACCAACATAGCTATTTTTTTTTTTTTACAGTGACCTGGAAACATTCATCGTTTCATCACTGCTGTGCGACAGCAGAATCTCTCCTTTCGGCTTCCCAAATCCTGCCCACTGCCGAGCCAGAAATCCCTCTCCCAAACCACTACTCAGAGCCAAACAAACGACTTCTCGATCCCAATTCTTCTGTCCCCTACGCACGCACTGATTTTCCATCCTGCTCTCCGTGCACCTCTCGGGATAACTCACCCACTTGCAAGAGAAAGCATCAAGTTTCAGGGTCACATTCACACAGGTTGTCTGAACACTGAGGGTTGTTCACTGTACTCTTTGGATCCCAAATTCAGCATCTGATGTGCTATGGAGAGGGAAAGACTCTTCCAAGCTCCCATCTGACCTCCCCATAGCCCTCCTCCGATCACCAAGGACTGGCGAGCGCAGCTCCCCAGCTAGGGATGCTCATTGCTAACCTACCAATGCTTTTGTCAAAGAGGAGACTCTAAACTTCTCTCCTCCTGGCTGAATGCTATTGCCCTCTAGTTACACTTCAGTGCTTTAAAAACATCCTTCCGAAATACTCTGCACAAACCCCTTCTCATAGTGCTGATCCCAGCAGAACTGTCCCACCTTCTCTCACAGCCAATTCTGCCTCTACCAGTAATACGTGCAGCATTTTTCCTCCTCATCTCCCCTTCTCCTCCCCATCACACTGCTCTTCACAGCATTTACTGTGCCTCCCTCCCTTCAGCTTCAGGTAATCCAGGAAATAAAAGCTGCTACTTCAAGACTGCGGATCATTTGGAAGAAATAAACTGCATAAATATACCCAATTCACAGGCACACCTTTGGGAAGGAGCTATCGGGAAACTTGGGCTTGGAATAAAGGAGGCTGCAATGTAGTTTTTTTTTTTTTTACAGGCCACACAGGTAATGGGGCATATTAAAATATGTAAAATATATATTTTTCCATATTTTAACAGCATGGATTGAAAACAAAAGGTTATTCTTAATGGGTGTGGTCAGACCCAAGCATTTATCTCCATCATCCTCCCATTCCCATCCACTCTTAGCAGGATGAAATCAAATCCAAAAAGCCTATATTCCTGCCCCCGTTAGTAATATCAGATGGAAGTGGGGAAGGTAGGGGAGACCCTTCTTACAAGGAGTAGGAGGCCACTAAAGGAAACTCTTTTTCCCATACATTCATCTCACACGATGATTTCTACAGGTCCATCTGTTTCCTGGCTCTTGAGCATCATTCATGAAGACTCTGGAGGCTCCTCAGGTATCTTCTCCCAGCTGGAAAGCTGCCCACAGCTGAGAGGGGTTTGTGGAGGCAGGGGGAAGGAGGAAGCAGATCTTGCAATTTGTACTGCATACAGAGCTCAAATCCTGGACACGAGAGGTTGATGGAGCCACTGAGTCCAGACAGAAGCAGCCAGTTAAGTTCCCTTTGTAGGAACCCTTTGGGTTTGTTTGTTTTTCTCTTTTCTATTTTTTTTTCTTCTGTTTTTTTTTGCACTTTTGGAAGAGACTTCTTAAAATGCCAATTCTTGACGTGACCAAGGACTCCGGAACAATGCATAAGAGCCTTATCCCCTCCCCTCTGAAAGGCTGCTAGTTCCCCACACCGAGGGCACTAGGACGCTGCTGAAAACGGCACAGAACTGGATGAGATTTCGGCTGATTTCACGATGGTGATGACACTGGTGGTGGCAACTTTGGTCGGGGTAATGGGCCCTCGCGCCACAGTACGAGCAAAGGTCTGGAGTGCTTCGTACTTGGAGCGCAAGGCATCCAGCTCCAGCTTCATGCTGCTGTTTTCTCTGGCCAGCTTCTCCACCTCTTGCTGCAGCTCAACCCGCTGCCTCTCGAGCTCCTCTTTCTGAGTCACACGCTTGATACGGCAGCTGGCAGCGTAGCCCCGGTTCTTCAGCGTGCGCCTCCGCTGCTTCAGACGGATGACCTCCTCTTTGGTGAGACCCCTCAGGTGCTGGTTCAGCTCCCGTACGGACATTGACACGAGTTCATCATCACTCAGCACTGGGGCATTCTCTCCTGACTCCTCCTTTACCTGCAAACACCAACAGCACAGGGGTAGCAGCAACCCGATGTGAGGGGGATGCTCTGGGCAGCAGAAAGAGGAAAGGCCACCCCTCAGCAGGGTCACAGCCCTGCCTGGAAAACACCCCCAGGGTGCTGGGAAAGCACAAGCTCCACTAAAACATCTGGGTTAAACATGGCAGAGATCTGGGCACTGTAGTTGTCTGCGTTTGGGTCACCCTCTTAGGTCAGAGAAAGCAGTGAGCTTTACACACCCAGTGTGAACCCAACAGCAAGATCTTCAAGGGGATAAATGTAAAGTTGGCTGAAGCCTTTTTTTGTGAAGCCCTTTGTCAGGACCTGGAATTTGTACTCAATGCTAAGATGACACCTTCTCCCAGCACTATGCTGGGACACCAGTGCAGCATCTCAAAAGCAGGATAGCTGCTTCTATGCAGGGCTTAATTCAGCATTTTGTGGCTTTTCATTGAAGATTGCTGATTTGAGTAGTGAACAAAACCAGCCATGCTTGGCTTCAAGGACACAGCCTGATTTGGTTTTGCTGGGGCACAGGCCAGACTGAAGTTACATGAGAAAACCACCAAGGCCTTGTCCTTTTCTCAAGTGCATTTGCCACCATCATTATTTTCAGAATCACAGAATTGTTTAGCCTGTAAAAGACCTTCAATATCTCTGGACCCAGAACTTTTAAGACATTATCCTTTTGTCTTTTCAGAGACTGCAGGACATATGGAACGAAGAGCCAGAACACTGGAAACAAATGTTCAATAATGCATTAACACCATCAAGCCGGTATGTCCGAGGCATTTACTGTCTCATGGATCTGAGAGACACCAGCTGAATAAATCCCTTCCCCAGTGCCTCCCAGTCCCGAGAGTAAAAGTACTTCATTTCCAAGCCTGGGAGCACTGGTTTCAGGATGCTGCCAATAGCTGCTATAGTCAGAAGACTTGGATAGCTGGTGGGATGTGCCAGCCTCCATGCTATCCCAGAGACCTGAGGTCTCTTTCTGGGTAATGACAGTGTTTTTCTACCCTAACTTTTCCTGTAGACAGCGGGAAATTGTATCAGCTCCCCTTTGTAAGAGCCTCTCAGAAGGAAAGGAACAGTCACGTACAAACATCACCCAGTTCTGTGACAGCCTCCCCAGCCACCCAGCACCACCCACTCAGCTTCTTCCCTACCTTTAATGCCTTGTTCGGTTTGGGATTAGTCGTCATAACCTGAGCACAGTCTTCCGGACAAAACTGCTCAGAAATTGCAACTGGAAAAACAAAACAAGGTTTCCAGGTTAACCTCGGAGATGAGGGCAGGAAGAAGATACCCAACACACAGTCCAAAGCCCCAACTCAACCACCATTTAAAGAAATAACCACACAGTTGTTTGAAGCGCTGGGATGGATTCAGACATCACTTACCCTATCCAGATAAGAGAACGAGAAATTTGTGTTGACAAGTGCATTGCTTTTTAACACCAAGACCTCGTATTTTGCTATTAACCACACTTAGATCCAGCAGAGAAGACAGGGCAGGGAGGAAAGAAGGACACCCACACTCATCTGTAAACAAGAGTCACACTGAGCACCACGCACCACCTTGCCATGTGCCGCCCCTTCCCAAGGGGAGAATGGAGCGTGGCCTCCAAGGCCCCGTCACTGGCTCACCTCCCTCTGGAGGAATCCCAGACGCTCCAAATGGCCTATTAGAGACTGAATTAAGAGTTACCTCTGCTCATAAAAGGCACTGAAAAGCCACAAGACAACAACTCCCTTCATTCTCGTTTTGATGATTATTAACCCGGCTCCAAATTGAGCCAGCAACCCAGAGAGAAGCTGCCTGGTTTGTAACCTGCTTCCAGCGCTGTCCCCACCCAAAGGAGACGCGACCAGAAAACCCAAACAACAGCAACAAAAGCCCCCGACAACAAAGACAGGAAGGAGTTCACCTCTCCCAACACACCAACACTGTTGCTTCCCAATCCTCCAGCCCCAGACGGCGAGAGCAGACCTGCTTGATATTTCCAGTGACGTGGAGGCATGTCCATCGCCAGCCAGCCCGTCCCTTGCGGCGACACTGCCCTTCACTCTCACCTTAGCCAGCGACTGCACCCCTCCGAGCAGCGCCTGGCAGAGAGAGAATCCACCTGCCCGCACCTCCGCCCAACCCCTTCACCCCACGGTGACGGCAGCACGGCGGCCCGATGGTACCTACCCCGGGAGAGGCACCAGGAGCCGTGCCACCATCACAGCCTCCGCTATGGCTCCCCAGTGGGGAGGGGGCGAGGCGCCGGTGCCCCCGAGGCAGGGCGGCTTCGAGGGCTGCACATCCGCGGCACCGCAGAGCCCTGCCTGTCTGGCGGGAGTCCTCTCTCTCTCCCCCCCCTCCACCTTCTCCAGCCCAGCCCAAACCCTCCCCATTTCCACGTCTGCATCGTGTCACACATCCTAATCATTCATGAAAAATCCAGCCAAAGCATCCCAAGCATGATTCCCTTCTGATAGTTGCCATGGTGACCTTGGGAAAGTAGCCAACCCGGAGACAGTCACCATGGAAACAGAGAAGCCCAAAAGCAATAATGACTTCAGGTCATGTCTGTGCAAAGACATCACGAGGTCGTCGGAGAGTAAACAAACTCATTCATATCTGCAAACAGGGGTGGCGGGATTTGGGGGGGTGCAAAGGTGGGGCGTGGGGACCATTGGGAGCCGGGTGGGTGAAGGTGCTGGCTCAGCCCGTGCTGCTGTCACTTGAATTTTATCAGTCAAGCCACCTCATCATCACACGACTTACGTAAAAATCAAGATGAAGAGCAGGAGGGGAAAAAAATAATCCTGTAATTGCAGAGCTGCAAGATACTATCCTAGATATTAGGGAGTGTATTTAGGCGCCTCCTCTATTTTTAAGCCCGAGACAGCACAGCTCTCCATGTCTGGAGGAGGGACAAGGACAGCCGCACAGCACACAAGCCAAGATGCTCCGTGATGAATGGACCACTTACAGCAACTGGTGTGCGCTGCATTTTCTAGAGCATCACCGAGTCCTTCCCTGCTCTCCTCCAGCACTGAGCCCCACCCCGGGCACACCTCCAGCCACAGTCCCTGTCTCGCCGGGACAGCAGGAGTGGGCAGGGCACGGGGGAGCTGGGGCAAGTCCCAGCCCCCCGAAGCTGCCTCCGACAGACGGGGATGTGCCCAACCTCTGTCTGCGCGCTCTTCAGGGCAGAATCTCCTGCGCGCACAGGCACCTCTTCAGACCCCAGCAGCACTGCCCTTTCACCGTCCATCGCTTCCCCTCCGCAGCAGGCATTTGCTGCCCACCCCTACCTCCCGGCCGGAGCCGCAGACGTAGGCACTGGCAGCTGGGAGGAAGGAAAAAGCTCCTTGTCTTGGCCAACCGGTCTCGGAGTTGAGGAGCGCAGAGGCGCTGCCAGTGCGTAGAGGAAAGGGCCGGCAGCCCCCTCCCTGCAGAGGCGCAGCCGGGCCGCAGGCAGTTGGTGCCATAGTTATGCAGTGAGTCACCAGCTGTTTACAGAGTTTGAGCGCTCACATTCCCACAGCATCAGAAACTCTTCCTTCCCTCGGCGGCATCCCCCCTCCCTCGCCGCCCCCATCCCTACAAGGGAAGGGGCGCGCTGGGCGCGCTGGCCGCTCGCCGCGCTGCGAACGCCGGAAAAGGAAAGGCAAAAAGGAGGGGGGAGGCCAACGACAGCCCCGTCACACCCACCAACTGCACAAAAAGCCTTTTGATCCTCACCCAGCGCGTCTTCAAAGCGTTTTCTGCGCCAGCCGATGGAAAAACTGAACGCGGCCGCTTGGCTGCGCGGAGATGGAAAGAAATGTAAAGTATCATGGAAAACAAGAGCCGAGGGGTGAGGTTGCCTCCAGTGGGGGTCAGCGTGAGGGCTCACCTGCCACCCCGAGCAATGCTCCGGCTCTGAGTGATGAAACCCTTCTGGTCACCTGTTGCTCCATGTCACCAAAGCAGCAGCTCCTTACCCTGCACATTCCTCAGCGGACAGCACAGGCGCTCGGCACAGCATCTCCTGCTTCGCACCTGCCTCCCCCCATATACCAAAGCACCCTATATGGGCCAGCATCCCTCCCAGATAGGCTGGGATCCACCCTACTGCACCAGGGGCCATGGGCTGACTGACTGACACGGCCATGGCTGCTGCTGACACAGAGATTAATGAGGAGGTACAAGGCACCAATAGGAATTGGGATGCCAGACTCTCTTAAAACAAGGATGGGAGACTGTGGGCTGGCCTGACCCAAAAGGCAAGATTTCATAGAGCCAGTAGAAACACTCCAACAGGCTCAAGTCTCACACTCAGATATGAGTGCCAGGGAGAGTCTTATCTCTGCAGTAGGTGAAGGCACAGGTGTGGTCCGGGCGCCGCTCGAAACCGATACAACAACACTCGCAATCCTCATCAGCAGTCCTCCAGGGCCTTGGGTCCCATCCCCTCACCTACCAAATCCTTCCCACCAGGACTATTTGAGACTATTTAGCTACCAGCAAGAAGACACTAAAAATCAACATGGCATCTCCCCCAATTACAAAGCAAAACCCCACAACAGAATCATAAACCACTCTGCAACCAAGCCATACCCAGCAGTGTTCCCTAAACATGCTGCACAGGGGTCTTCTGGGACCCTGCCTGCAATTTGATTATTAGAACCCTTTTAGTCTTTACCCTACTCCTGCCCTTCTTTCCTTAATTGCGTTTGCTGCATCATATCTAAAATTAGGAGCTCAGCTTTTTGGAACGAGGACCACGTTACATCCCTGCTCTGTAAGCAGTACGACACACTTCGAACGCCACATCAATAAAGCAGCAAGTAGTATTACACCAACTGTGAGGGGAAAAAGCTTTTCCAGAGCAGCTCCACGCTTGTATTTACAGCGTGTAAGTGTTTTGACTGTGGGTTACATAAAGAGCCCTTGTAATTCTGCAATAAAGTTACCCATTGACAGCCTGGCCAACGCCCTTTCCCTCTCTCAGACAGCTCCTATGCCTCCTGCAGCATCATCCCAAAAACCTGGAGGTCTCCAGCTGACATCCTAAGCCTGACAGTCTCAGCTTCGAGCATCTAGAGATCCCAGTTCCTTCACTTTGAAAGGGAAAGGCAGCAGAAAGCCTGACTCAGGCAAAGGTCGGACAGAGCTTTCCACACAAGGCTTGCAATTAAGAAAGAAAACATGCCAGAGTGAGATTTCAGACTTTCCACGCTACAGGGCTTTCCAAGCACGTTACACATTAAGGAATTACTATAAAGTCACTGCCGACACCCGACAACTGCAGATGAACTTGAATTTTAAAAACTCTTTCTACACTGAAAGACAATCCCGGCCAGAACACGAGTGCCTGGCAGACAGCCCTGCTGGTGTTTAGCTTCCATCATCACACACGTACAGCAAAATGAAAACACGCAACCCTCACCTTCCGCTGGGCCAGCGACGACTTCCCGAGGGCAGAAAAACAGCGCAAGGTTCAAGCAGTGACGGGGATCTCTGCCATCACGTCTCAATTCGGCACCGACAGCTACGCAGGGAATACTCTACTCGCTCCCAAACGCAGCCATTTAATTCCTAGGCAGCTGTTTAAATTTCTCGTTTATCCGCAAGTTATTCCCAGCTCCAGAGTGCTAGCCAAACGGATGTGCCTACCACGGGTAACATCTGAGCTGACAGGTGAAGAAGGCAACTACAGATGCTTAAATCGTTGTCGCTGTGCCTCTGCCGCTCGGAGGCACGACACGGATTTCCAGCACATTGCAGCATGGTAGGCAGAGCACCATCCCTCTCCCCATCATTCAGAAAGCCATTCTCCTGCTCTGACAACCTTCACACATCCTGTAAGGCAGACTGACGCTTGTCACTCATTTGTGATGAGAGCGGGGAGGGACAGGCTGGTGGTGTGAATCAGAGAGTAGAGAAGCATATGCGAGGCAATATATTTGACATGAAGAGAGAGAAGACACAAGGAGGGGGTGAGTCACTGTTTACTGTTCTAGAGGAGCTCCACGCAGCCCTCGCCCAGCTGGCCAGCTTTCCATTTCCCTTATGGATCGGAACCAGCATCCAGCAGCAAAGAGGAGATTCAGGAACCTTCAGAGCACATTTGAGAGCTGCCAGGACACAGCTCTCAGAGGCGCTCTCTGGGGAAGCCTGGACACGGATCAGACAGTCTTCAGTGGTTTGGTAAACAACCTAGTCAGAAGCTGCAGAGAGCCTGTGGTTAGGGAGCAGGGATACAGAGTACCAGGCGGGCACGCCTGTGTGTCACCTCTGAAACTTCACGGAGGAGGAGGCTGAAGGGGAAAGGTATGCGACAGCCAGCCCTGGTACTGACAAGCTTACAGCACTTTTTCCATCACGTGCTTGTAAAACGCAGTGACAGAGATATACTGGAATTACACCTCAGCATCACCAGCCCAGAGATGCATCTCCCCAGCCAGCCAAGCTGAGCCACCAAGCAACAAATAACTTGCTCGGACACACAGCCAGACCCCTGGGGCAGAGCTGGGATTAGGATTCCAAACTTTGCTGCTCCTGACCCCAAATGCCAGCCATCAAGTCAGAGATCTTCACTAACTGCTAATAATGGAACACAGAGACTTGGCTATTTGGCGTCCTGCAATATTGCAAAGCAGTGGGATCCACTACGCAGCCTGTCCCTCCACTCGGGAGTGCAGTGCCAGGGTAATTGCTCTCATTACTGCCTTTCCCCAGCCCTTGTGCTGATGGTCACAGAGCACTGCATCACTTGTGCTTGCTTCACGCTTGGAAGACTCTCTGCCCAAGTTTGAAGATAGCCTCAAACAATAGCTGAGACAGAAGTGGAAACTGCCTGTTCATCTCTACAGGGTGCTGAGCCTGAAACTTCCTGATAATTGAAAGTGCTAGCACCACTCAAGTATTTCACAGCTGGATGTTTACAAAAATGATCAGCGAGCGAGCTTATCCCACAAACCCCAACTGCTGCAGGGGCCAGCGCTCCCAGCTGTCCTTTCTTCGCTTCCCAAACATCTCACACAGCTAGAGATTTTCAATACCAAGTCCTGCAGCACATTCCATGCCATTAATCATCTTCCAACGTTGATGGAAATCAGAGGGTATCAAGCTGACCTGTATTTTTTCCCTTTTCAGGAGGCACGCAGCAGTACTGAACTCCATGCTGCAACAGATTGCTGAGACGGGCGACGGCGCAGAAATGACATAAAACATGACAAAGCACGCTGTCCTTGACAGGCAAGCAGGGAAAAAAAAAAAAAAACCCAACACATTTCTGCCTCTGGTTCAGAAACAGTTGCGAAGCAAGGCAAGAACCTGGCGTAATACAGCCGGCAACATTTAACAGGGCTCAAAGCCCTGTCAAGCCCAGAGCCCGCAGAAGCTGGGGCAGGGCGTCCTGACGGCGAAGAGTCACCGTGTGCCCAACCTTGCGGCAGGATCCCCGTGGCCGTTCGCCGGCAGCCCCAGGTCCGGCAGCGCGGCCGGGCGGGAGCGGAGTTGAGCGCGGGGCCGCGCATCCCTGCGCGCTGCCATTGGGCGGCCGCGGCGTCCGTCAGCCCGAGGAAGTGACTGCACGAGGAAGGCTTGAGGAAGGCTTCCCCGCAGGCAGCACCGCGGACGCACACGGAAGGACGGGGGGAAAAAGAGCGGAGGGACGCGCGCTCCTTTCATCGGTGGCGGAAAAAAAAAAAAAAAAA
>VXAC01006397.1:45433-97272 GCA_013399225.1 Rhipidura dahli
TCCAGTTCCACCCCATCTTCCTCCTCAACCCCATCCTCATCCCTTCTTCCTCCCCATCTTTCTCCCTATCCCCACCCTGACCTTTGTTCCTCTTTTATGCCCCCTTCATCCCCATCCTCATCCCCGTCTCCTCTACACCGCTCCCCGTGCCCCCACCCCGCTGCGAGGCTCACCCCTTTCCGGCAGCTGCCACCCCACCCGGATCAGCCCCGATGGAGGGGGCGCAGCGTGGCGTGGGCGTTTTGCACCCTCACAAATGGGTGTGTTTTATAGAATCATAGAATGGTTGGTTAGGGAGGGACCTTAAAGCTCATCGCGTTTCAACCCCCCCTGCTATGGGCAGGGACACCTTCCACTAGATGAGGTTGTTCCAAACCCCATCCAAATTGGCCTTGAACAACTCCGAGGATGTGGCATCCATAACTTCTCTGGGCTACCTGTGCCAGTGCCTCACCACCCTCACGAAAAGAATTTCTTCCTCACATCTAATCTAAACCTGTTCTCTGTCAGTTTTAAGCCATTATTCCTTGTCCTGTCACCACATGCCCGGTCAAAAGTCCAGGCTTTCTTGCAGGCTTCCTTCAGATAGGGAAAGACAGCAACAACATCTCCTTGGAGCCTTCTCTTGTGCAGACTGAGCAATCCCAATTCTCTCCACCTTTCCTCATAGGAGACGTGCTCCATCCCTCTAGTCAACTTTGTGGCCTCCTCTGGACTTACTCCAACAGCTTCATGTCCTTCCTGTTCTGGGCATCCCAAGGCTTTTGGGAGGACTCAGTTCTTCCCTGGGCTCCTTGAGGTGGCCACTAGCCAGCCTTGTCCTCCTCCACCAGCTGTGGACCAGCCTTTGCCCAGCAGTGCCTGTCCTGGAACCCCCTGGGCACTGCAGCAGTGCCAAATCCTGCCCAGGGCTGGATCCTCAACCCAATCTTTGCACTTTCCTTGTGCAGTTGTGTGAGCTGCTAAACACATCACCCTGACCCAAATGATGTGAGCAGCATTTCGGACCCCAGGATCATCCAACAATGATAACAATGCATCAAAAAATGTAATGACACAGGCAGTTGACTAAACCTAACTGCCTCCATCTCAACTGGGCTCCTTTTGATTTCTTTATGTCTGTAATGATATTAGGAAGTCTGTGTTAGCCCCGTGCAATTTGTGCTTTCCAGCCTTGGAGCCCAATATTGGAGCAGCTCTAAGGGTCAGAGCTAAGGCTTTGAGTAAGATCCCATCTTTCCCTGCTCCCTTTGAACAACACAAGCTGCAAAACACAGGGAGCCTTGTGTCTGGCACAACCCCCTGGATCTGGGCAGCCAGAGCAAGGTTTAGGCAAATGCACCTCCTTGATGTTAAGAAATCCCTGTTTATCATTGGAACTGAGCTAATGAGGTTGGCTAAAGCTCCCAGGTGGTGGCACGAAGCTGCTGCCCAGTGTAGCTGCAACAGCTTTGGCCTTCACTTCTCCCAGCTCTGCAGAAACTGGTTGAAATCCTGCACTGGGTGCTGGGACAAGGTGAGCTAAGCATTGGAGGACACATTGCAGCCGTCACCGTGGTCTCCACTGATGCCTCTGAGGTTTGTCTCCAGGTCTCCTTTCCATCCAGGAAGGTTCTGGTGGCTCAGAGAGCCAAGACAAGCAAGGAGAGGGATGCTGCTTGTGGGAGCCTTTGGGGCCACTGATGTCCCCAGTACAGCCACCTGCCCCTGTGTTCTCTCTGAGTGGTGATAACCAAGAGTGGCCAGAGCCATCCTAAATCATCCAAGGTTTATCCCTGAGACATGGATGAGATGGTGGTCCTCAAGGGCAGGAGAGATGGGCTGGCTGCATCCTGGATGGGGGTTTCACCCTCTGTGGTGACAGCCCCACACCAGAACTGAGGTATTTCCCCCTGTTTTTGAAACAGCATGGGGTTTGATAGATCACATATGGCAGTAGCAGAGCAGCTGTCTCACCCGAAATTCTGTTTCTGGGTGAATTGCCCTGTTCACAACAGGTCACTTTTAGTTTTCATTCCCTGGGGAAAGTACCTCTGCTCCAAAGGTCTGTTTTCATTCACTGCTGAACTTTAGACTGTGGTGGCCCTCAATAGTAAACAAAGAGCAGGTCTCCAGTCCCTTAAAAAGTGGGAAAGCCTTTGCAATACTCGCACTTGTTAAGCAATTGAAGAGGAGTGCATGGGAGATAGGACCTCTGGTGAGAATTTGGATGGAAAAAGGGCAGTGTTCTGGGATGTGTGAGTTTTTGTGAGTCTGGCCCACCTGCTGTGTGCTCAAAACACGCCCAGCATCACGATTCCCTGAAGTCACTGTGCAGGGGACAAAGTGCTCTCACCCTACAAGGGGGTACAGATGCATTCCTCCTCTGGATTTTGACACCCTGCGTGCATCAGCCGGGGAAATAAAAAACCTACAAACCCGCTGATCTCCCATACTCTCCACTCTCGAACAGCACCGAGAGTAGACACAAATATTAAAAACAAAACTGAAAAAGCACACAGCGCGGAGGGGCGAGCGGAGGACAGGCGTGTACGGGGATGCGCTGCTACTAGAGAGGAGCGGTAGGAGCCGGTCGGGCGGCTCGTCGGGTGTTTACGGCGGAGCTGCAGCGCCGGGAGCGCTGCCCGCCCGCTGCCGCTGCCCGCCCGCTGCCGCTGCCCGCTGCCCGCAGCCACAATGTCAAGAGGAGACACGTGTATGTAAGCGCCGGCACGGCCGAAGCGGGGCCCGCAGGCGGGCAGGGGCTGCCGGGGCTCGCCGCTCTCCGTGCCTGCCCGGGGACCCCCCCTCCGGCTGTGTGTCCCACCCCCGCCCCGCCTCGCCCCGCGGTGCCACGGGCCGGCCGGGCGGGAGCCCTGGCTGAGAGTGCCGGTGGCGTGCCCCGGTCCCCGGGCTCCGGGCGGACACNCTCTGAGGTGTCTTTTTATACCTTTTTTCTTCTTTGTTAATTTTATCTTTTCAATACAACAATATAATTTTCCTGTTTTTTCCACCACGTCTGACGACAGTTCCTGAAATTTGTAGCTGATTTTTGCTGTTGGAATCAGTTTTCTGGTGAAAGTATATTATTGTTGTTTATGTACCTGGAAGACACATCCTGGAATCAATTTGCTGTATATACACACACATCCTGGAGCTCTGCCAGACGAGAAAATCCCACGAAATGCCTATCTGTGGAATGCAATTGGAATGTACCTTGCCGGGGCTTCATTCAGTCAGAAACCCCTTGAACATCACAATTTTTGTGAACAATGGCTTGTGCTTTTCCCAGCCTCAGCAAAATACTGTATTCTTTAAATTTTAGCACGAATTATTTTGTATCATATACTACAGTCCCTGCAAACTCATCAGGAACAGGGGGGTCCTCCTGCGCTTAGAGCTCAGGAGGTGTGTTAGAGTCAGCTTTTATCAGTGGAAAGCAAGGACTAATGGCATATTCCCAGCCATCCCTTGCCCAGCCCTCTCCGGGTCTAAAACCTCTGAGTCAGGGCTTTGGACGATGATGACAAAGGATGCTCGAAGAGGATGCTCAGAGCAGAGACTGCTCTGTACCTTGGAGCCGCAGCTCTCGGCACCCCAGCTCTGTTCCCACAGGCAGAGCAAGCTCGGTTTTGCTTGCACCTTCCAGAAACACTGCAGCCCATAAATTCAGACCTGGGAAAAACTCTGCCACCTCCCAAAAGCAGATGGTGCTTTGTCCCCTGGGTTTGGTGGGCAGTCAGGTGTCAGTGTCTCCCCACACTTAGCAGGGTCAGGACCACCTGCCCTTGGCAAAGCCTTCCTTTGCTGAATTTGCTGGGTGCATCTTGGCCGAAGATGCAGATGTGATGCTGCAGGGTGCTGAGGCAGGCAGGCTCTGCCTGAGCCACAGGCATCAGGAGAGGGGGAAGCTGTCCTTGAGGCTTGGGCAAGTTCTCCCCCTCTGTCTGCCTCACACCTGCCCCATCTCCCATTCCATCCAGCACCAGGACAATGAAGTCATACCAGAAGCTGACAACAACGCAGCCAGCAGCATGCCGGGTGGAAGAGGAGGGGGCTGCCCCGCTGCCCACCGGCCAAGGGAAGCTGGCCCCGTGGTGGGTGGGCAGCGGGCTGCTGGTGGTCGCTGTGCTGCTGAGCACCATCACTGTCTGGGTGCTGCGGCAGGTATCGGGGGGCTGGCTCGGACCCACGGCGCCCCCGAAATGTCTCCTGGTATCCGAGAGCCATCGCTTTGACTGCTACCCCGAGCGGCACGTGGTGGTGACCCAGGAGCTCTGTGAAAGCCGAGGGTGCTGCTTCATCCAGGCTCCTCCACCAGCAGAGGGCAAGCAGGGGGTGCCCTGGTGCTTCTATCCCCCTGACTTCCCCAGCTACACCCTGGAGAGCCTCAACCAGACAGCGCTGGGCATGGCGGGGTTGCTGGTGCGAAGGGAGAAGGCCTATTACCCCCGGGACATCGAGAAGCTGAGGCTGGATGTGGAGTTTGAGACAGACACGCGGCTGCACATCAAGGTGAGCTTCCTGCTGGCTGCCCTCAAGAGCCTGTGACTGTGCTCCTGACCCCTGCACCTGTCATCCCATAGGTGACCATCCTTTGCCTGGACCGAGCCTGTTGTGCTCCAGGCATGGCTGTGTGGGGGGCAATGAGCATCTCCAGTCCTTTGCCCTCTTGCTTTGCTGGTCTTTAAAGCACTTTTTCTCCCTTTTGCAGATAACAGATGCAGACAACCCACGCTATGAGGTTCCCTTCGATGTTCCCCGGGTGATGAAGAGAGCAGAACACCCCATCTACAGTCTGAACTTCTCCTGGGACCCCTTTGGGGTGCTGCTGCAGCGCAAGGCAACAGGGACAGTGCTGTAAGAACCCACCTCGTGCTCACGCTGTGGCAGGTGGGGAGAAGCTTATCCCACCCTAGTCAGGATCCAGCATGCTTCCCAGAGTTTTTTCATTAGGAAAACCCATGCTGTGAGATCTCCAGCCAATTACTGCTCTTTGTCTTGCATCTTTTGAGCTGTACTCACATGGGGATGTGGCAGCATGTGGCTTCCTGGCCCCATGGGCTGCCCATGTGCTTGCTATGGCCATGGCAGAGCTGTGTGGCATCAGCACCTCTCCAAAAACTTCCCAGTACCCTGATTCCTCCCCAGGTCCTACAGAAGCCAAACATTGTGTAGGTCCCAACAGATCACTGATAAGTGACCTGATGGCTCAGGAAAAGGGCCAAAGAACAATTGTGGCTTTGCCGTCTCTGTTCTTTTGGGTTTTCTTGGCTGTCCAAGTTGTAGGGACACTCTCAGCTCCAGGTTTTGTGTGGAAAAGGACTGTGGGTGACTTTGCTGTGCAGCTTCTGTCACCTCCACAGCTTTGCCCACAGTAACTTGGTGGCGAGCACCAACAGCTGGACAATGTCTGGCCAGGGTGCTTTGGGATCCCATCCTTTCCTCTTCCTTCCCATTTGCTGGTGGTCTGTCCTGTACTTGGGAGCTGCTTATCAGTGACAGCAGGCTGAGAAACTCCATGGCCATATCACCTCAGTCGTTAATAATAACCTGGGTGGAAATTTCTGTGTCAAAGGGAAGGCTGTGCTGTGCTGGGACAGGCTGGGTTGGGCTCAAACTATGCCTTGTGTCCAGCCAGACCCGAATTTGCTCCTGGGCCGAGATGTTTGGTCTGGGTGCAGGGTGGGATGTGCTGCTAGACTGCCCCTTGAGATGCTTTGAGAGGGAAGAGATCAATTATTGATGTGTAAATAAGTCCTAACAAGTCCCAGAATCCTCTCTTGACTCTCTCTTCCTTGGTGTCACCCTGGCAGGCTCAACACCACCGTGGCCCCCTTGATCTTCGCTGACCAATTTCTCCAGATATCCACATCACTTCCATCCAAGTTCCTCTATGGGCTGGGGGAGCACCGTAGCAGCTTCCTGCACAGCCTGGACTGGAACACCCTCACACTTTGGGCCCGTGATGTCTCTCCCACGGTACGTCTGCCCTCTCCCCATGGGGGTGCAGGGGGTGAGGATGGGGCTGCCACTCTCCTGGGCTTTGGACAAACCCTGGGAAAACACAGCAGGGGTGGGCAACAGCACTGGGAGAGGCTGGAGATGGCCAAGGCTGAGGAGCAGGTATGTGCCAGGGAGGATTTCAGAGCAATTGCAAAATGCTCTTGGCACTCCGAGGGCTCTGGGTGTTTCCGCTCCACCCTGCTCCTCGTGCAATGTGTTGTGGTGAGGCAGGAGGCTTCCCCCTCACCCAGCCCAGCTCAATAGCAACCCCAGAGCTGAAGGAAGAAGCAGCCTCCCATAGCCTTAAGCACCAGCCCCAATCCTACCCTCATTCCCTGCCTTATGCTCCAGAGGGGTGACAGATGCCTGGTTAGGTGGTGGCAGCATATGCAGCTCAGGGTCATTTATTCACCTTCAGTGACATGGGGCTCTCCTGCTGTGCCCTGTCTGCTGTCTTACCTGGCACCTTCTCCTTGCAGGAAACATTCAACCTGTACGGTGCTCACCCCTTCTACCTGCTGATGGAGGAGGGCGGAGACGCTCACGGTGTTTTCCTCCTCAACAGCAACGCCATGGGTAGGTGTCCAGGGGACCCCAGGCCAGCTTGTCCCAGCCGACTGGGACAGATGGGAGCTGCTGGAGCGGCCAGTTTGGGAACTTGGGGGGAGAGGAAGCCATAAAAGGGAAAGATGTGGTTGGATGGCTCCGTTATTGAGCGCAGCCATCTGTTTCCTGGCTACGGCGAGGCTCTTTAGCAACTGCCGAGCAGTTTAACCACACGCCCAGCTGCCGAGTTGCCGTCAGGAAAGCAAGTCCCTTGCCTGCAGGTCCATGCCCATTCCCCCTGCACCGAGGTATCCTCGCCCCCAGGCGCGGCGGTGGGGCACGGCTCGGGTGCAGCTGGGGATGCCGTCTGTCGCCCTCGCTCTTCCCAGCTGTGCCGCGCCAGCTGCGGCCGTGGGATGTGCCCGTGTGTGCCAGCTGATAACACAGCAGCTCCTGCGGGCTCCTGCCCTGTTGGGGGCGGCACCAGGACCACCCGTCCCTCCCAGCAGCTGCTGCTTGCAGCCAGCAGGGATGGTGCTGCTCACACCGGGGCTCCGGCAGCCCCAGCTGCGCTCGGCTCTGTCGCAGTGATGCTGCCAAGGAGGAGTTCCTGCGAGATGTAGCCACCTGAGCTGAGGTGCAAAGGCTTCTCCGTGTGAAAAGCCCTTCCTAGGAAAGGCCTTGCTCCCACGTGCTTGCTTGTATGAGTAGCTCTAGACTCACTTAGGAGTGGATTTTGGGAGAGGACATGAAGGAAAGTACTGCACTTAAGTGCTTAGTCTACATCCAGCAGTGGAAGCTGGCACAGATTTGAGCTTAAAGAGCAGATTTCAAGATAGCATAAACCAATGATCTCTCTGGGCTGTGATGATTTAAGCTTCCAGACATCCATTTAGCATCTGCTGAGTGCAAGGCAGGGATTTCCCTACTCCCCTGAGCATTGCCTGCGGTGCTGCCTGGGCCCCATCATGGGGGCTGAGGTCTGGGGGTTGCTCCCCAGTTGTCACTACCTTTTTCTCTTCTCCTTCCCACTCAAAGAGGTGGCCCTGCAGCCTGCTCCAGGCCTGACCTGGAGGACCATTGGAGGTGTGCTGGATTTTTACATCTTCCTGGGGCCCAATCCCAACATGGTCATCCAGCAGTACCAGCAGGTGATAGGTGAGTGTCCACACCCCAACACAGCTATCTGTAGGCACCTTCCCCATATCCACATCCCTATCTCACCCCAACTTCACCACCATCCCCAGCCCTCCCAGCTGGGGAGGGATCAGCATCCCTCAGCCATCCCATCCCCAGCCCTTCCAGCACATTGTGGCCAGTGATCACCTTTTATCCTCCCTCTCCTCTTACCTCCCCATCCTTTTGAGATGCTGCTGTCATTTTGGGAAGCCCCATCCGTGCTTCCACTGCCCCCCTGCAGGTTTCCCAGCCATGCCGCCCCTCTGGGCCCTCGGCTTCCACCTCTGCCGCTGGGGCTACGGATCCAGCAACGAGACCTGGCAGACCGTGAGAGCCATGAGGAACTACCAGATCCCCCAGGTAACCCCTCGGGCCGATGGGGCAGAGGGTCCAGTCTCCATCCCCCATTCCTGAGCCTCCTTCCCGCAGGATGCGCAGTGGAATGACATCGATTACATGGACGGGTACCGGGACTTCACCTTGGATTCCCAGAAGTTTGCCTCCCTCCCCTCGTTGGTGCAAGACCTCCACAAACACGGGCAGCACTACGTTATGATCTTGGTATTCCCCATCCTCTCCCACTGTGCTGTCTCTGCTGCAGAGCTGGGATGTAAGACAGGGCTGTAAGGGATGCTCACGGTCCCAGCGGGTCATCCCCAGCCCTGGGGATTTTTGCAGGAGGCCAGTTCCCAGTGCTGGTCAGGCAGCTGTAAACTGCCACTGGAAATGCCCCAATCAATGCAGGGACCATGGAAGCATGGGCCAGGTTCTTGTGCTGGGCTCCTGTCTTTCTGCAGGTGCAAGGATGGCTCTGACCCCTGTGAGAGAAGGAATGGAGGAACTGTGGGTCAGGCAGTTTAACTTGTAGGTGCTCAGCTCAGGTGCCCTCACATTCCCAAAAGTGCTGGGATCTTGTGACCTGGCTGTGATGTCCCTTCTCTCTGCAAGGAGTGGGGGCACGGGCTCTGCTTGCTGGGGGCAGTGGGGACCAGCAGGTGCTTGCAGGGGAAAGTTGGATTTCCTCCTCATTGAACTCTCTGTAGCAGCCCAAGCCTGTCCATGACCTGACATTTCTTGCATTAGAGTAATATTTCCTGTATTTGTCCCCCCCTCCCCAAAACCCCATAGTGGGTCCTGGGGACTTGCAGAAGTGGCATTTTAGAAAACATGCCTGGAAGTGTTGAGGCAAGTTTCTCTTCCCCTTGGGGGGAAACAGCCGCTGTGTGTGGGCTCTGGCTGACCCTGTCTGGGTTCTCCTCTGTGAATCACACTGCTCTGGCCAGGGGAAGGAGCCACGCTCTGCCTGGAGGGGCACTAACCCTCTGCTCTGTCCCCAGGATCCCGGCATCAGCAGCACCAGCCCTCACGGCTCCTACTGGCCTTTTGATGAAGGCTTGAAACGGGGCTTGTTCCTCAACACCACCCAAGGGCAGCCTCTGATCGGGCAGGTGAGGAGCTCCAGGGGGAGATCCCAGCCCCGTGGGTTGTGCAATGCCAGGGTTGGGATTACATCACAATGGAGGGAAAGCCAAGTGGTCAAGGGACTTCTCTGGGATAATAGCCAGAGCCTGGCTCAGTCCTTATCCTCATGTGTCACCTCGTGGTGTCTTCACCAGCCCTGGGAGCCAGCCCCTGCTGGAGCTGTGGAAGTCATATGAGCTTAACGGAGTCAGCAGTGCTGCCTAAGGCTGGTCATCTGATTTCTCTCCCTTCCTGTTTTTGGGGTGATGGCAGGTTGTCTGTGATGGACAACATACCTCCAGATCTGCTCTACAGCTGTTCGACTTTGACCCCCCTGGCTGTTTCCCCCCACCTGCTCTCCCTCGCCATCTCCAAGGAGGGGGCTTTTGATATAGCCTGAAAACATGGGGGAAAACAAATCAACTAAAATTCCTGGAATGAGCCAAAGCCATAGAAATCTCACTGATGTGTTCTTGGTGAGGTGGTATCAGGCCTTGTGCAAGTGGGGGCAGAGCAGCTGCTCCGTCAGCTGCCACTGCCTGTGGTCTGTGGGGGCTCCTGAGCCCTTGGTCCTCCATGGAAGTAGGAGTGATGCTCTGTGTGTGTAGCATCCAGGACTCGAAGCGTTGGCTGGGTTTCTGTCTCATTGCCTGTTTCACCCCCCAAGATGAAATCCCTGCCATGCTGTGATATCCTGTTCCCCCTGGCAGCTCCCCATAAATCACCTGCTTGCTGAACCTGTGCATTTGTGCTGTCCCCACAGGTCTGGCCTGGTTCCACTGCCTTTGCAGACTTCTCCAACCCAGACACACACCAGTGGTGGCTGGAGAACCTGCAGCACTTCTATGCCCACGTGCCCTTTGATGGCCTCTGGATTGTAAGTCCCTCCTTGCCCCTGGGCTGCTCCCTGCCAGCAGCTCAGCTCATGCCTGGTATGTGTCCTGGCAGGACCATCCCTCAAATGCAGCTTTTCCAGGTCTATCCACTAATCCCCAAAACCACACGCTTGAAATTGCTCCACAATTTTCTTTGCTTAGGACATGAATGAGCCATCCAACTTCATGGATGGGTCTGAAGATGGCTGCCCCCCGGGAGACTTTGACAGCCCACCCTACACTCCAGGTAAGGAGGGAGATGAGATATGAGGCTGTGCTGGTAGGTACTGTGTGCTTTGAGATCGCTGCCAGCTGACTGTGGTGGGGAAAATAATTTCTAAGAGAAATAGTGTCTCTTTCATACCCTGAATGTCTCCATCCCTACTTGCACGTGCCAGTATCCTTGCCTAAGCCATGCACACTTGTTAGGGCCGTGTCAGGGTGCAGGATGGGGCCATCTGCATGAGCTTTTGGCACGGGGTTGGCAGTGACAGTTGGTTCCTGTGGGAGAGTTGAGCCAGAGCCAGCAAGTGTGGCGAGTCCACATCCCCTGCATCCTACCACCACTGGGTCCAACTGGGCTCTCCCTCCTGGCAGCCGTGCTGGGCGATTCCCTCTCTGCAAAGACAGTGTGTGCCTCAGCAAAGCAGAAAGCCTCGGTGCACTACAACCTCCACAACCTCTACGGGCTGATGGAAGCCAAAGCCACAGCAAGGTACCTGAGCATCCTGCTTCCTGATGGCCTGGGGATGGGCTGGGACAAAAGCCTTCTCAGGGCTGAGTCAGAAAAGGATGGGGATTTGAGTGCCTGATCTGAAGTGGAGGAGCTCTGGCTGCTCACAGCCTCCAGCATGGGAATAACTGAGGAGAAGAGGGGAGCTGACACTGACCTGGGAGGGATGGGTGGATGCAGCTGGTCCTGGTGCCAAGCCTTTGCCATACTGCTCGGGCCAACCCTCTGCCAGCGGAGAATTCTCCCTTGACTGTTGTTTTCCAGCGCTTTGATCCAGATCCGGGGGAAGCGCCCCTTCGTCATCTCCCGCTCCACCTTCCCCAGCCAGGGCCGATACTCAGGGCACTGGCTGGGTGACAACCGGAGCCAGTGGAAGGACATGTATTACTCCATCCCAGGTGGGTGGCACAGACCCCCTTCCAGCACCCCGAGAGCTTTCTGCTTGTTTGGAGGTGTCTCTAAAACTGTGCCCTGCTGATTGTCCCTGCCCTCAGGGCTGCTGAGCTTCAGCCTCTTTGGCATCCCCCTGGTCGGGGCGGACATCTGCGGCTTCTCGGGCAGCACCTCGGAGGAGCTGTGCACCCGCTGGATGCAGCTCGGTGCCTTCTACCCCTTCGCTCGCAACCACAACACCCAGAACGAGAAGGTCGAGGACAGCGTGGCGGGTGGGAGGCATCCTAGGGGTGGGATGTGGGATATGGGATGTGGAATGGGGGATGCAGGGGGTGGGATGTGGAATGGGGGATGTGGGATATGGGATGTGGAATGGAGGATGCAGGAGGTGGGATGTGGAATGGAGGATGCAGGAGATAGGATGTGGAATGGGGGATGCAGGAGATAGGATGTGGAATGGGGGATGCAGGAGGTGGGGCTGGGGATGGGACAGCTGCTGACTCCCCACATCTCCCCCAGGCCCAGGACCCAACGGCGTTCAGCCCCGCAGCCAGGACGGCCATGAAGGACGTGCTGCTAACCCGCTACTCCCTCCTGCCCTTCCTCTACACCCTTTTCCACCATGCCCACCTGCAAGGGGACACCGTCGCCCGGCCCTTGTTCTTTGAGTAAGGCCATCCCCACCGGGAGCTGGGGAGATGCATGGGCTGAATCCTGGAGAAGTGGTCAATCCAGTGGCGTCTCCATCCTGCCACAGGTTCCCTCGGGATGTGGCCACATGGGAGCTGGACAGGCAGTTCCTGTGGGGCCGGAGCCTGCTGATAACACCGGTGCTGGAGCCTGGGGTGGACTCAGTCACAGGTTATGTCCCCCAAGGCACGTGGTATGACTTCTACACGGTGAGGAGCATCACAGCATTTGGCTGGGGGCTGGGTGATCTCTGCTTGACCCTCTTGGGGCTGTGGGTGGGAAGCCCTGGCTGAGCCCAGCAAGCCCTGATGGAGGA
Source organism: Rhipidura dahli (assembly GCA_013399225.1). Classification (NCBI taxonomy): domain Eukaryota; kingdom Metazoa; phylum Chordata; class Aves; order Passeriformes; family Rhipiduridae; genus Rhipidura; species Rhipidura dahli. Next base: position 57,612 of record VXAC01006397.1, read on the forward strand.
AGGGGTGGGGATGGCTGTTCTGCAGAGCCATGTCTGAGCTCTGATCCCTCACCCCCACGTCTCTCGCCGCCTGTCCAGGGCTCTTCGGTGAACAGCAGTGGGGAGATGTTGAAGATGTCGGCCCCTCTGGAGCACCTCAACCTGCACATCCGGGAAGGTTCCATCCTGCCCACGCAGGTGAATGCCCACCCATCACCTCCTTGGGTGCTGTCCACAGCACATATGTGTCCCCCAGCTCCTCAACTCCTGGACCCCATGCCCATGGCCTTACAGAACCCATGCCTTTGAACCCCAGAAGCCAGGAACCACCACGGAGGTGACTCGAGGGAACCCCCTGCGTCTCATCGTGGCCTTGTCCTCTCATGCCACTGCCTGGGGTGACCTTTTCTGGGATGATGGCGAGAGCTTGGACACCTTTGAGCAAGGCAACTACTCCTACGTGGTGTTCAATGTCACGCAGGTGGGATGTGGTGGGGAGGGCAGGAGTGGGGGGGTCCCATGGCACCTGGTCACTTTGAGTTCATGCTGTCCCCTCCTATAGAACATCTTCACCTCCACCGTCCTCCATGCCAGCACTGAGGCCACCAAGGTCACCATTGGCACACTCAGCATCTTTGGGGTGCAGAAGCCGCCCAGCAAGGTCCTCCTGAATGGTCAGGAGAAGCCCTTTTCCTACCTGGACAACCAGGTATGACACCATTTCAGGGTGCCCTTTCCTGGGTGGGGGTCCCCATCCTGAGGGTCTCCACCCCTCCTCCACCAGGGTCACAGTGTGGTCAAAGAGAGGGGTGAGGACTCTGTGTGGCTCTCCTGTCATGGACAGGGTCTACGGGAAAGCATTCTCCAATTCCTTCCTGCCAAGGCTGTACCCCAAAATGTCTCCTCTCCCACCACAGGTTCTCACCGTGAGTGACCTTGGCATCAGCCTCAACCAGGACTTCTCCCTGCAGTGGCTGTGAGCAGGGGGCTGTGGGGTGACCCCTACCTCCCCAGGACCACCCACCCAGGCGATGCTCGATGCTCCAGCCCCTGAAGCCGGGATGCTGCCATGGAGGGGGCACTGGGGACTGTCACCTGCTGCTGCGTGTCCCCCTCCAGCACGGCTGGGGACAGGGGGCATGGGATGGGGGCTTGGCTGCTGGGTGCCCCGTGCATGGTGCAGGGTGGGTGGTGTGGGGCGAGGTGTGGGTACCTGCGGTCCCCGCTGCAATAAAGGCATGTGGAGAGCTTGTCCTGGGAGCATGGTATGGGGACAGAAGGGGTGGCTTGGGGGAGAGGGGTGGGCAGCCAGTTGCTATGGGGCCCCCAGTTTTAGTCCCTGACCTCGGTTCTCCTCTGACTCCATCGCCCTGTTTTCAGCTGCTCAATTGCAACCTCAATCCAACCCCCCAATTCCAGCCCCACATCCCAGACCCCCAGTTTCAGACACTACTTTCACCTCCTCAGTTTCAGCCCCTGACTCCAGCCCCCCATCCCACCTCCTTGATTCCCCTCTTGGATCCCAGATCCTCCAATCACGGAATCATTTAGGTTGGAAAACACCTCCAAGACCAAGTCCAGCCTTGGACCAATCACTTTTTCAACTAGACCACGGCACTGAGTGCCACATCTAGTCATTTCTTGAACACCTCCAGTGACGGTGACTCCATCACCCCCCGAGCAGCCAATTCCAATATCTAATCTCCCTTTCCTTGAGGAAATTCCTCCTGATGTCTGATGTACCATCCCCTGGAGCTGCTGGACACTATGTCCTCTTCTCCTGTAGCTAGCTGCCTGGGAGAAGAGGCGGATCAAACAACAAAGAGCATCCTTTCTTAAGAAAACCTTTACACATTCCACACCTTGCAGCAGTCCCAGCCCCTCTCTGATCGATTTCTGAGGATGAGAATTTCTCCCTCCCGCCCGCCAGACGGAGCTGCCCGGCGGGGCGGAGCGGGACGGGCCGGGGCGGGCGGTGCTGCGGCGGCGGCGGTTCCGGTTCCGCGTGGCCGCGGCTGCCGCTCGGTCCCGGCTGTGGCTCCCGGCTGTGTGTCTGTGTGTCTGTGTGTCCGTGTGTGTGTCCCGGCTGTCGCTCGGTCCGTCCAGGGCCGGTGCTCGGCGGGGCCATGAACCGGCCGAAGGCGGCGGCCGTGCGGCGGCCCAGCGCCGTGCCCAAGCCCTCCGGTGAGTCCCGCGGGGCCCGGCGGCCGGGGGGCTGCGGGCACTGTCGCTCCCTGTCGCTCCCTGTCGCTCACTATCGCTGTGTCTCCCCTCGCAGCGCACCCGCCGCCCGGAGATTTCATCGCGCTGGGCTCCAAGGGGCAGAGCGGCGAGGGCAAGGCCGCTGTCACGCTGCTGAAGCCGGCGCCGCCCGGGCTGCCCTCGGAGCGCAAGCGGGACGCGGCCGCTGCCTTGGCCGGCCCGGCGGGGCTGCCCGGGCTGACCAAGCGCCCCAAGCTCTCCTCCACGCCGCCTCTCAGCGCCCTGGGACGCCTGGCAGAGGCGGCCGTGGCGGAGAAAAGAGCTATCTCGCCTTCCATCAAGGAGCCGTCCGTCATCCCCATCGAAGGTGAGACCTCGCTGCGCTCCTGCCGTCGCGTGGCAGCCGGGGGGGAAGCTCCTCGTTTCGCTGGAGTCGCATCCCAGGAGTCTTTCTTGAAGCCCACGCAGTGTGTCCTATTCCTTCCCTGGATACAGGGCTGAAGTCACGGTTTTCTCTTCTGTTGGCGTTGGGTTGTGTTCTGTGTGTCTGAGAGCTGTTTAGTAGCCGCATGTGAAATACGCCCTTGAGGAAATTTACAAGTCCGGACCGTGGTGTTTTATTCCCACACTTCTTTAGCAAACTCTGGGTCTGGATGTGGCCTTTCTAATTGTCATTCCATTTCTGATGTTGGATATATTTGCAGAGGAGTGTGCTAGCATGGCAAAATAACTAAGGGGCATTGTCAGTTGTGAAACAAAACTTCTAATAGCAATTGAGTAGGGAAATGGCAGGCATTATAAAAGTGAGCTGGTCCGTGCTTTGCTGTCCCTTGTGAGGGGTCCTGCAGCACCTCAGGGTAGTTACCTGGCAGGAGGGTCAGTGCTGATGCCTGTGTGTTGGTGGTTGCAGTCGTCCCCACGGTGCTGCTGGATGAGATTGAGGCAGCAGAGGCAGAAGGAAACGATGACCGTATCGAGGGGGTGCTGTGTGGAGCAGTGAAGCAGCTGAAGATGAACAGAGCCAAGCCTGACACCACGCTCTACCTCAGCCTTATGTACCTGGCAAAAATCAAACCCAACATTTTTGCCACCGAAGGGGTTATCGAGGTGAGGACTCAGGAACTTACTGATGTGTCATTGCTGCCAAGTTGTGAGCAGAGTTGCAGTTTGTCTCAGGCCAGAGAGTGATTGCATGGCTTTGTAAATGCCAGAGCCCTGTGGCAAGCTGCTGCAATTTGTATTTCTGTGTCTGCAGCTTCTTTGCATGCTTTCTCAACAGATGCCTTGTTTATTATTTTGGTTTTTGTGGCTGTTATTGCAGGCGTTGTGCAGCCTGCTCCGAAGAGATGCCTCCATCAATTTCAAAGCCAAAGGGAACAGCCTTGTGTCTGTCTTGGCATGCAACCTTCTCATGGCAGCTTACGAAGAGGATGAGAACTGGCCAGAGATCTTCGTCAAGGTTGGTGAACTGAGGGTACTTCTGCTGGACTGAGGCCGTGGTGGACAGATTGGGTTGGGAACTGTGGGTGTGTTGGAGTAGGAGAGCAGCATAGGATTTATTACAGCTGTAGGGAAGGCAGTGGCCAGTGTCCTCTTGTCCACTGTGGGAATGCAGCTGGAGGAGACAGAAATTGGAGTATGGACCCATCCTTTTAAAGAAAAATCTCTACGGGTTTCTGGAATGCTGTGGCCTCCTTTGTCATGTGTTGCCTTATCTGTGCTGTTTTCTGAGATATCTTTGAGAGTGTGTATTGATGTAAGTGTTGCAGAGACTCCTTGCTTTCTATTCTATATGGGATTAAAGCAGCCTATTAATTTTAAAAAGGCTGAGCTGACCAACTTCTATATTTTGGTGCTAGAAAATGTTGTAAAGTCTTTGCTAAAGCTAGTCAGCTTTCTTGCTTGAGAAGGGCTGGTGCTCAGTAGAGCTTGAGATGTGATGGTTTTCATTTTTGTTCTTGTGTGAGTTGCTTGCAGTCATCTGGTCTGGTTTTCATCCATGCAATGGTTATGCTAGTTTCCTACTTTGTATGCTGGAAATCCATAAAAACTCACAAGTACTCCTTTAATTAACCCCGTGAATATGGATTGTGCCTCCTTCTGCAGGTGTACATTGAGGACTCCCTTGGGGAGCGCATCTGGGTGGACAGCCCTCACTGCAAGACGTTTGTGGATAACATCCAGACAGCTTTTAACACAAAGATGCCTCCCAAGACCATGCTCTTGCATGGAGAAGTTGGACGTAGCGGAGGGGACCTTAGTGCTGGTAAGGAGATGTTTGGGAACCAGGAACAAAAGTTTAGGGAGAGGATGGAGCCTGCAGTGCTTATTGACTTGTGGGAATAGTTTGTTTCTGGATGGAGTCACATACACCAGGCTTTGAGTTCCAGGCATTGCTTTTCTTCTTTCTGGGGCTCTTTCATGTCCAGGGGATGTTTGAGGGTAATGAAAAATGGGCCTGTGTGGGATGCAGTGTGAGAGGCTGTGGTCTTGCTGAAAGGGATACTTGAAAGAGGCTGAACAAACCAAAGTACAAGTGATTGATCTCTAGGGAGAGGAGCTGTCTCATGGAGTGTGCTGTGTCCTGGTCTCTCACAGGGAGTAGCCCACACCCTTCCATGACAGAGGAGGAGGACAGCCAGAGTGAGCTGCTGATTGCAGAGGAGAAAATGAGCCCGGAGCAGGCGGGTCAGCTCATGCCCAGGTACAGTGCCTCTTCCTCTCCTAACACAGCTGTGTGGCAGATGTGTCTGTAGATGTGTCTGTGCTCACCCACCCTGCAGAGCTGCAGCAGGGAGCTCCTGTGGCACCTGCTGGGGCATGTTGAGCATCAGATAAAACTGCCTCCAGGAGAAGAGAGTGGGTTTTGTTGGTTTGAAACGCAAACCGCAAAAAAGTGCTGATCTCTGGACTGTTTTTTGTGGAAATGAGTCAAGTTCAATTTGTGTGGCCCAGGTATGAAGACCTTGCAGAGAGTGTGGAGGAATACGTCCTGGACATGCTTCGGGACCAGCTCAACCGGCGCCAGCCCATGGACAATGTCTCCAGGAACCTCCTGAGGCTGCTGACAGCAACCTGTGGCTACAAGGAGGTGCGTCAGATGGCTGTGCAGAGGCTGGAGATGTGGCTGCAGAACCCAAAGGTAAGGAGAGGAGCTGTTGAAGCACAACTCTGGTCTGGAATCCAGCCAGGAGGGCTGCATACTCTACACCAGTTATGTTTCTGGTCTGTAATGGCAAGTGGCTGGAGTCTTTCTTCTCTCCTTCTGCAGCTGACCAAGCCAGCTCAGGACTTGCTGATGTCAGTCTGTATGAACTGTAACACCCACAGCTCAGAGGACATGGAAGTTATCTCTAACCTGATCAAAATTCGCCTCAAGCCAAAAGTCCTTCTCAACCACTACATGCTGTGTATCAGGTGAGTGTCTGGGTCTGTGATGGGAAGAGAAAGCACTCTGGGACTGTGGGAGCTGTGCCCAGGCACTTGACAGTCTCATTGTCTCTGCATAGTGGTTTCAAGTACCATCTTGGAGCATGGAGTGTCTTATGTTCATTTAAATGAATTTCTTTGTCCTAGAAGTCTTTCAGTAGTCCTTTGATATTGACCTTTGACACATGCTGTTCCATCCTTTTCACTTTTGTGTGCTACGTACTTCAAGGAGAAATCAAAACAATGTGTCCAGCTGCACTGAAATGTCAGTTCAGGTATCTCTGGTCTTCCTTTGCAGAGAGCTGCTGAATGCACACAGGGATAACCTGGGCACCACCATTAAATTTGTGATTTTCAATGAACTGTCAAACGCCAGAAATCCCAACAACATGCAGATCCTGTATACTGTGCTTCAGCACAGCTCAGAGCAAGCTCCAAAGGTAGGTGCAGTGTCTTGGATGACTGATGGCAACCCCAGAACCCCACCTGACAGATTTAGTTGTTTTGAGGCTCAGATGAATCTTTTCACAGGCAGCTCTCTGATCTGTATCATACTATTTTGAAATTACTGTGTTATTCTTGGTAGGAATAAACATAAATGGGCATTTTCTAACTCCCACATTCTGAATGATGATGCAGTTTCATGGGAGAAGCATTATTCCAGCTCCCCAGGGGTCTGAAGGACGGGATACCAGCAACATGGTTTCCTTGTGTCTCTTCATTCTGTGGGTGCAGACCTGTTACAGCATACTTAAAGTTTTCTCTCCTTGTGGCCCCAGTACCTGGCAATGGTGTTCCAGGACCTGCTGACCACCAAGGACGATTACCTGCGAGCTTCACGGGCTCTGCTGCGGGAGATCATCAAACAGACAAAGCACGAGATCAACTTCCAGGCCTTCTGCCTGGGTCTCATGCAGGAAAGGAAGGAGGCCCTGTACACAGAGATGGAATTCAAGGTACCATTTTTGACCCTTGTGCTGCTGGATGTGCCAGTGGTGCGCTGAGCTCTTTATCTGCTTTTCTGACCATTCTTTCTTCTGCTCTTTGGTGTCTGAGTGAGTCACTATTTGTGTGTCCCTTAGCAGCACTCCCATGCCTCATTTCCCAACATCCACGTTTGTAATTTTTGATGACAAAACACTTCCAGAAGGCAGCTCTGGGTATTGCTGTTCAGCTCCCTTTTTCTTCTTTTCTATTTTAAGGAGCGGTTTGTCATCCACATCACCGACCTTCTAGCTGTCTCCATGATGCTTGGTATCACAGCCCAGGTGAAGGAGGCTGGAATTGCTTGGGACAAAGGAGAGAAAAAGAGTAAGCAGAAGAACCTAGGTTCTCCCTGAGGATGGGCACCTTGGTAGATTCCTGTCCCTGATGTTGGGGGAATATTGCCCTTAGGGTTGGAAGCCTGCTGTCATCCTGGGACTGACAGAGATAGGAGATGTGGCATTTGCATGGCTGGGTGCTTCTTGTATCTATGGAAGCAGTGGCTGAGAGGCTGGGGAAAAGGAGCTGTGGATGGAGGGGTCTCAAGCCCGAGGGGGCAGCTGTAAGGATTGTTAAGGGGCTGGGAAGACAGGCCTTTGGTGTGGCACTGACATGACTGCCCACATGCCTTCTTCTCACAAAACTGATCCATCTGTGCCTCATGTTGGGGGTTTAGCTGCAGCATGTGTCAGACAGCAAAGAACATGTGCTGTCAGAGCTGGGTGCCTCAAGGCTTTCTCATAATCCTCCTCTTCTCTGGTTCCCCTTCTCCAGTGGAAGGTGTCCCTGCCTGTGGTGCAGGAATTGGAACAAGAGGATCTTTAACGTTCATTCCAAACCAAACCATTCTGTGATTCTGTGATTTACTGTTGATGTCTCAGAGTCCTGGTTACTGTCTTGAAACCATCACCCTTCTAATGGGGTCCATGTGTGCACTTTGTGACCTGACTGTTTTTCAGACCTGGAGGTGCTGCGCTCTTTCCAGAACCAAATTGCTGCTATCCAGCGTGATGCTGTCTGGTGGCTGCACACAGTTGTTCCATCTATCAGCAAGCTGGCTCCAAAGGACTACGTGCACTGGTGAGACTCAGCCTGGTCATGTCTGGTGCATAACCAGTCCCTTCCCCAGCACTGTGATGTATTTTGAAAAACCAGATTTATGCCAGGATTTGGTTAGATTTCTCTCCCATTTTCAGACTGGCAGCAGAAACAGTTTTAGCAGGGTTCAGGCTGGGACTGTGACTCTCTCTGAAATTCCTTCAGATGCCTCCTCTTACCAGAAACATATGATAATGGAAAGTATTTCTGATTTATATTACTTGGATTAACTCAATAGGGGATTTCTAGTTAACTGACCAAACACAGTCCCTGTGGACCCCTTGTTTTTCTGTCTGAAATAGTTTTTCAGGCTCTATGGTTGAGGGCTCCACAGATAGTTCTGTCTTCTGGAGGACAGGTGGTATCCTGGGGTCTTGGCACAAGGCATTACTGAGGCAGTTCAAGCCAAAATTAACAGTAAGCAAGATAAGTTACTGAAAGTATAAAAGCCCAGAGCCCATACTGTGTAGTCCTCCCTGTTCTGAATCGTGTTGTTACTGTTGCTAGACTCACTTATCTGAGGAGGCTCCTTCGTGTGTAGGATGGGAAGCTTTAGCAGGGTTTGGGGGAGACTGCACTTAAGCCTCACAGATGGTGTTTACTGTCCTCTTCATCTCTACAGCCTCCACAAGGTGCTCTTCACAGAACAGCCAGAAACCTACTACAAATGGGACAACTGGCCCCCCGAGAGCGACCGCAAGTGAGTGTGTGCCCCTCCCGTGGTGGGTGCAGGTCGGGAGCTGCTCCAGCTGAAGGCAGAGAAATGGGTGTTTTCTGGTGTTCCTTATATAGCTCTGTGTTGGAAAGGCTTGGAACTGTGCTCAGATTTTTTTCTTCATCTGTTACACTGCCATAAAATCGAGGGGTGTTGTTCCACTCTCCATCTGTTCCTCTTCCTCCTTCGTTCCTGCTCCCTGTGCCAAGCTGTTCTGTATTTTGATGCTGCAGTTGTAAGGAGGGCAGCCCCGCGGTGTGTGGGTAACTGGGGTGTGACCTCAGGGAGCTCAGACTCCAGGAGGCTGAAGCATGGAGGTACCAGGCAATGCGAGGGGTACTCCAATAATAATTTGTTGCATATTGTTGCATTTGGAGCTGGAGATCAGGGAAGGTGGTGCAAACCAAGCCCTGACGTTCCTCAGATGCTCAGATGAGTTGTAGGGTCTGTGAAGGGTTCTGGGAGCCCTCAGGCTGCTGCCCAGAGGAGTGTGACTGCTGTCTCGTGTCTCCTGCAGCTTCTTCCTTCGCCTGTGCTCCGAGGTGCCCATCCTGGAGGACACCCTGATGCGCATCCTGGTGATCGGCCTGTCGCGGGACCTGCCCCTGGGCCCCGCCGATGCCATGGAGCTCGCTGACCACTTGGTGAAAAGGGCTGCAGCTGTGCAGGCAGATGGTGAGGCTGCACAGAGCTCCCACCAGCGACTGCTCGCTTCTGTCTCCACATCCTCCTGTTGCCACCTGGGGCTGAGACAGCTCCCACCACCTACCAAAGAGCCTTTGCATCACTTAAAGCGTATTTTAGTCATGATGGCTAAGCATTTGGCTCGGAGCCAGATATGTACTGCTATTGCTTTCTCACTAGAAAAGCTTCTTATTTTCTCTTACTGTTTCTCCCTGTTACTAATTTTGTATCATGGAGTGTTTGGGAAATTATTGGTTGTGTGGAGAATGAAGGACTGTGAACAACCACCCAGAGTTTTGAGTCAGTGTTTTTAAATTTAATTTAGTCCTTCGTACATACTGTAAAATGAAATTTTTAGGCTATGCAAAAATGGAAGGATTGGAAGCTAAATTAATTAACCAACTGTGTGCTCTTCCCAAGTCCATTATTGGGACACTTAGAGAATAGCAGTTACAAAAGCAGTCTTTACTCTTACCCCTTTTATGAAGTCATTTAGCATTTGTCTAAATTCCTGCACTGCTGGGAAATATGTCTGTTCAGCTGAGCTGTACATGTTTGTGGCAGAATGGAGGCTGTTGTCAGTTTGATTCTAAAGCATCTTACATGCTCTTAGTGCTGACTGGTTAATGGCAAAGACTAATCCTGAGTCCAGTGCTTGTGGAAAGATCTAGACCTTGCTCTACAGTGTCCTCTCAAAATGTGTCCAGCCTCTCATATAGGATTTTAAATCCTGTACCATTTCATGTTCAGACTCAGAATTAAAGTAAGTCTGAAAACTTGCAACAAAGTTGAAATGCATTTTTAGTTCCTCTGAGCCCCAGAAGTTCTGAGAGGATTTGTTGCTTACCTGAAGGAGTGTATCCAAGTTCTGGAAAACTTAAAAGTATCATATTTGATGCACTGGGGAAAAGAAAGTACCCTTAAGAATTTAAACCAGTTTGCAGCTGAAAAGCTCCATATCCTTATATATTGACTTACAGGATTTTTTAAGTGTTTTTGCTTTTTAAATGTTGATTTTTTGTTTCTGTAATACCATGAGAGCAAGCCCACAATAACATAGTTGCTTGAAGTAAAATTTTTCTTATACTGTGATGCTTTTCTTGAAGGACTTTCAGGCAGGTAGACTTGGAGACAGGTCAATAACTTGTTCAGTCTTTTCTTCTCCTCCAGATGTCGAGGTCCTGAGGGTAGAAAGAATCCAGCTGATCGATGCAGTCTTAAATCTGTGCACTTATCACCATCCAGAGAATATCCAGCTACCCCCAGGGTAAGACTTACCACATAGATAATCTTGCTGTGATCTAGCTCACTTTCACCTTGTGACTAACACTCCCAGCTCACAGATTTTAACATGTTTTCTCTATTACAATTGGTAATCTAAAAATGGTGAGGAAGCCTTTTCACAGTCATATTCAGATGGGTGTTTCTCTAGAGCAATTAAGACCTGAGTCATGGAATGTACTTTGCTCTGCAAGCACTGACCTTTCTGCCCTAGAAATCCTCAGCTAAATCCTGCTGTTTCTCCTGAAAGGTTTTTTTGTCTATATGTGTGTGTTTGTTTGTTTGTTCAGAAAATCACTGAACTGGCATGACTGAATCTGAACAATGCAGACTTGAAATGGGCTTAAGGAACCAAACTTGACTATTTCTCTCTATTGATGGCTTTCTTAGGTACCAGCCTCCAAATCTAGCTATTTCTACTCTCTACTGGAAAGCCTGGCCTCTCCTGCTTGTAGTGGCAGCATTCAATCCTGAAAACATTGGTGAGTGTGGACATTTCTCAGGATATCAGTTCTGCTGCAAAAACTGGCCAAGGTGCTTTCCTGCAGAAGTCTGCTTGCTTGTGTGCAAGGCCTGTGCTGGGTTGGTGAGGTAACTGCAGTTACCTAACTGTGTATCCCCTGTGGGTGAAAAATGCATGGGGTGGGATTTGGACCAGCATGTGGCTGGAATCACCTTGTTTGTGCTCTGAGTGTATTGAGCTGTTCTCAAGTGACTTTGTGTCTCCCCACCTTGGAATGTGTTGGAGTATATATAAAGGCTCTGTTTTTTCCCTTTATTCCTGATTGTTCTTCTCTTCTCTGCTGCAGGTCTGGCTGCATGGGAGGAGTACCCCTCTCTAAAGATGCTCATGGAAATGGTCATGACCAAGTTAGTACGGTTAAATCCCTACATAAATTAAATAGACCACTGAAATCATGCATTTCTGAATTAAGTTTGTGCTGTGAGACTCCTTCCTTTCCAGTGGGACTGGTGTAAAATAAATTGGCATCAACACTGCAGTTGGAGTGGGAAAAGGGCCTTCCCTTGACAAAAATATTATAAGTGAGGGAATGAAGCTGGGGAAAAGGGGGAGGGGGATGACTGCTGTGCCTTGCTGAGAAGGTCTCAGTCTCCTGGCTCCACTGAGAAGGTTTTTTCTACATTGTCTATCAGAGCTGAGGTCCTGTGTTCTTTCTGACTGTGACTCATGAATTTTGACTAGAACAAGATAACCATTTCCTTTTTTTTAAACTTCTTTTCTCAGCAATTATTCCTATCCTCAATGTACCTTGACGGATGAGGAGACGCGCACAGAGATGATTAATCGCGAACTTCAAATCTCCCAGAGAGAAAAACAGGAGATTCTTGCATTTGAGGGTCATCTGGCTGCTGCATCCACAAAACAAACAATTACAGAAAGCAGCAGCCTCTTGCTGTCCCAGCTGACGAGCCTGGACCCTCAGTAAGTAGCCTTCTGCATTCTGGTGCCATCTTGAAATCCCATTTAACACTAGTCAGGAAACCCTGCTCCTGCACAGGGTGGTTGATGTGGGGAGGTAAAACCCTGTGGTGTGGTAGCCCATGGGATCACAGAATCATAAAATGGTTTGGTTTGGAAGATCATCTGGTTCCAACCTGCCTGCCACCTTCCTATAAACCCTGAACTTCTGAACTGCCTGATCCTCATCACACCAGAGTGCAAGTCTGTCAGCCTGTGGATAACTTGTTTCTGTGACAGGGGCCCTCCTCGCAGACCTCCACCACATGTCCTGGAGCAGGTGAAAAGCCTGAACCAGTCTCTTCGCTTGGGCCACCTTCTGTGTCGCAGTCGCCATCCTGACTTCCTTCTCAACATCATTCAGAGACAGGTGGGCTGTGGTGGGGCTGCATCCCTCGTCTCTGAAACTTGAGCAGAGTGAGGGGCAAAAGGAAGCTGAGTGAGATTCAGGGGAAGGTGGTTTGCCACTCAGGAATTAAATGATCAGTGTGCTGCATCTGTGTTCTGCTGATCTTGGTGCTCTCATCCTTCCCAGGCCTCATCACAGTCAATGCCATGGCTGGCAGATCTGGTGCAGTCCAGCGAGGGCTCCTTGGATGTCCTGCCTGTGCAGTGCCTTTGTGAGTTCCTGCTTCATGATGCTGCTGATGAATCGACCTCAGGTGAAGAAGAAGAGGAGGGTGAGAGTAAGGACCAGCGTGCCAAGAAACGCCAGGTGAGCAGTCTCTTGAGAATCCCTTCTGTTACCTACTTCCTGTGCATCCCAGATTTGATTTCACTGGACAGACCAACTTCTCACTCCACAGAGACAACAGAAACAAAGGCAGTTGCTTGGACGCTTGCAAGACTTGCTGTTGGGACCCAAAGCAGATGAACAGACAACCTGTGAGGTGCTTGACTACTTCCTGCGGCGCCTGAGTTCCTCCCAGGTGGCTTCCCGGGTCCTGGCCATGAAGGTGAGCAGAATGAAAATCACCTTGGCTAGGATCTGTGTGAAGCCCAGGGCAGTACCCTAGGTTATCTTGAGTCTAGAGCCAGCACAGTGAAAGTGTTTCATGTCATTCTCCTTCAGTGACTTGTCTCAAACTCCAGACCCCATCAAATGCACTTCTGCTCCCTGCTGCTCAGAGGTTATTGTTCAACAGCCAAATTGTACTTTACCTTAAGATAGAGCTGGATTTTGCTGTGTTTCCTGTTAAGTTCAGGTGTAGACTCAGGAGACTGTGTGCCATGTGGAGTAATTGGTGGAGACTGTTTTCTGTGGGGAGAGTGAGTGAGTGAGTGTGTGATGCTCTGGAATTGCAGGGAGCTCAGAAAGATCATGCTCAGACTGAAACTTCAAGCAGGGTATCTGTCAAGAAAACACATTAAATGAGATGAAACCTCTTGTGTGCTGCATTTGGATTGTGCTGTGGTGTTTGAAGCGTGTTTCTGTTATACTCACTGGTATGAAATCAGCAGTCCAGCTGTGGCCTCAAATGCAACCATATCCATGAATGTGACTTGTGCAGGGCCTGTCCTTGGTGCTGTCAGAAGGAGGAATGCGTGATGGGGAGGAGAAGGATCATCCCATGGAGGAGGACTCTGGTGATTCCGAGCTGCTGCAGGGATATCAGTGGCTGCTCAGAGACCTCCCGAGGCTGCCACTGTTTGACAGTGTGAGAGCCACCACAGCTCTGGCCTTGCAGCAGGTGGGTGTAAGCAGCTGGAGGGAGGAGTGCCCAGCTTGTTCTTTTTCTCCTCGTGCTGAAACAGATCAAAACCAGAAAACTGATCAAACAGATCAAAACTGGATCTGGCTGTGACATCGACGTGTATGTGCTTGTAGAAGAATTTTGATTATGCTGGTGCTTGTTTTCATTAAATCCTGATTTTTAATGAAAGGAATTCTCATTCTAGGCCATCCACATGGAGACAGATCCCCAGACCATCAGTGCTTACCTGGTGTACCTCTCCCAGCATGCCCCAGTGGAGGAGCAGGGACAGCACAACGACCTTGCTCTGGTGAGGGGAGGGATTGCATGGGGGACAGGTGGCATGTCCCAGGACAGTGGTAGGCAAGGGACTTGCTGAACCACCAGGATGAGTTTTGGGGAGCATGTTGCTCTGATAACTGCATGTTTGTGTCTCTCTGTATGGGTTTAAAGGCAGCCTGTGTCTTTGGTTCATATAACAAAATGGTATCAGAGCAACAGCTTCCAGTCCAACAGCCCATCAGCTGGAATGGGGAATGCAAGAGTGGGGAGTGGAAATGGAAATCCCACCACCTAGCAGTGTTTCATAAGTAAGCAGGTGCTAAACCTACAGTCATATGTGCTTGGGGGAACTTTAGTGGTGGGATATGTATTCCCCTATAACCAAAACTAGATTTCTGGGTTTATTTGTTTATGGTTTTTGTTTTTTTTTTCTTTTTAGGAAAGCTTTCAGTGATTTTTTTTTTTTTATTTATAATGATGGGTTTCATTCATTTTTCTCTGTGGGTGCTTTTTTCTTTGCTTTTAAGACTCATATGCTGATAATGCTTCCATAGATCTGTTCAGATTTGTGGAGGAGGTTAAATGGTAAGTGTCAGTAGATCTTTTTCTTCAGAGAAATGCTATGTAAATGCTTACTTTAATAGGGTGCATCAGAAGGCATCTGTGCTCCACTGGGGAGCCTTTTCCCTCTTGTGTCAGTTCCATTTTTGACTCCACCAGCTGATCTCCAGAGTGGCATTTACTGGGCTGACGATAGAAACAGGGGGCCTGGCTGTGTGATGCAGTAAAGACCTCCTGGATGTTTTTCCGTTGCAGGATGTTGCCCGCCTGATCGTGGAGCGTTCCACCATCATGTCCCACCTGTTCTCCAAGCTCTCCTACAGTGCAGAGTCAGATGCAGTGCTCGTGGCTCTGCTCTCCATCTTCTCCCGCTACATCAAGCGCATGCGGCAGAGCAAGGAGGGCGAGGAGGTGTACAGCTGGGTGAGTGCCTGCTGCCTCACCTCAGCACGTCACTGAGGCAGCTTAACAAAACAGAAACCCTTGATGGGTTACTCAATTTGAATAGACCAAGTCCAGCTTAAGAATTCCCTGATCTGAAAATAATTGGATCGTGGAGTAGTATCAGAGCCGAGCCTGTGTGTTTGTAAAATGACTTTTCAACTTTTCCCCACCTAAAATCTTCCTGCTTTATTCTTAAAAACTGCTTTTGTTTCTCATCCCTTAGAAATCCTTTTACCTTTTTCCATATTTCCTACACCCAAGTATCTTTTGTGGCCACTGCTAGTGATACTGGGAACAATGATCAGACTAAAGTTGTCCATTCTCATGTTCTCCTTTCTCTCCCGACCTTTGCTCATCCTGTCTTTCCCTGCCTTTTTCCAGTCAGAGTCCCAGGATCAGGTGTTCCTTCGTTGGACTAGTGGGGAAACAGCCACCATGCACATCCTTGTGGTCCATGCCATGGTTATTCTCCTGACACTGGGGCCACCTCAAGGTTGGTGAAGTATGCTCAGATTTTTTCAGGGGGTAATGGAGAATAAAGGGAGGCTTTTCTCTATCTGCTGTCTCCTAATGGGTCAGGCTGGTGTTAATCCTTCTACTCACAGGCTCAGCCCTTGCAGTACTTGTTCATAGCTGTGAGATTTATCAGAATATTGCTGCAGAGAGTGAAGGATTTGCAGGCTGATTTTTTTTTTTTGCTTTCTGCAGACAGCAGGAAATAGTAAAACAATGGTTTGTTCTGCTATACTGATAGAGAAGGGCACGGTGGTGTAGGTGCTTGTGAATGTGGGAAATAATGTTGTATCCTCTTTTAAGCAGGAGATGGTGATTTTTACACCTTACTGGATATATGGTTCCCAGAGAAAAAGCCTCTTCCCACTGCTTTTCTGGTTGACACCTCTGAGGAGGCTCTGCTGCTCCCTGACTGGCTGAAGCTGAGGATGATCCGCTCTGAGGTCCCACGCCTTGTGGATGCAGGTGAGCCTGTGGCAGGTTCTTTGGTGTTTCAGACCCTGCTGAAAGGAAAGGGAGAAGTTTCCCTGCTCAGGTGTGCCCACCCATCCTACATGGATGCCTTTGGATGGAGCCATCTGCCACTATTACTTTTAAGGCAGGGGAGTGAGTCTGAATGGATATTGCACTTTCTGTGTATTCTAAAGGAATGGGGGGCTCTGAATTGAGGCCCCATCTCTTGTACAACAATTAGATGGAACTAAGCTATGCAGTCACCAGACAGCAGGCACAGCACTGTGGAAAGCTGTGCCTGAAGGATGTAAGCCAAACCTCTGGTTACTCTGGTCCTCATACCACTTGTCAGTGCTCTCTTTCTTCTTGCTATTCAGAGCTTTCATCCCATTTTACTAATTAAATGACAGCTGTCTATAGCCAGTGATTGAATTATTCAATAATTCCTGCCTGCAGCCATCAAGAGATAGGGTGGAAGTTATTTTTTAATACAAATGATTGCGTTACTGAGGTTCTAATAAAATTAAATAGAAGATCAAATTAGCCAGTGAGTGAATTAACTGGGAGATGCAATAAGGCAGCAATGATTTGCAGAGGAAAGAAAATATAGTAGGCAGCTGTCAGAATTCTGTCTTTAGACTCTCTGAAGCCCTGTCATTAGTGTGTCACTGTTGGTCCAGACAAAAGCATGAAGATCAGGTAATAAAGATGACCCTCCCTGGGCAGTTCAGAGGTCTGAGGACTCTGTGTATTTCAGCCCTGCAGGACCTGGAGCCACAGCAGCTGCTTCTCTTTGTTCAGTCCTTTGGAATCCCAGTTTCCAGCATGAGCAAACTTCTGCAGTACCTGGATCAGGCAGTATCTCATGACCCACAGACACTGGAGCAGAACATCATGGACAAGAGTAAGAGCTACAGATGAGGCTGACTAGGCATTTAACTTTTTTTTGAACAGTTTCCATGAGTATCTCCTGTGACTTCCTTGGAAAAATCCAAGCTAGCTCAGCAAACTCTGTGCACAGGCTGCTTTGGCAGCTTGTTGGCACTGTGGACACCTGGGTGGCCCTTGGCTGTATTTCTCAAAATAGAAAAGGATTTTTTGGATTGGAGTGTACAGTGTCAAAAAATAGTTTGGGAGGTACTTTGTAAAAGAAACAACGTTTTCAAGGCATCATGTTATTAAGTCTATGGGAACAGGAGATTCTCTTGTCTGTGGGAGCTGTACAAACACCCAATTCTCTCTTGCTTTACTGGAGAGGGCAAGATGGTGATGTGCTCTCATTTCCTCCTTTTCTTTCAGACTACATGGCTCATCTTGTGGAGGTTCAACATGAGAGAGGAGCAACAGGAGGCCAGACTTTCCACTCCCTGCTTACTGCCTCCTTACCAGCCCGCCGAGGTACTGCCTGGGATAGCTTAAATATCAAAGTCATCTTCCAAACTTCCCTCCTTTGTTGCTGTTGAGAAGAACAGGCAGTGCTGTCTTCAAAAGCAGTCATGTTGCAATATACCAGCAAGTTAGACACCAGTCCTTCCTAGAGTGTTTTGCTTCTGTCAGAGGGAGGAATTCCAATATTTTTGGAGCTTATTACAATCAGTTTTTCTGAGTGATATGGAAAAATAAGGTCTTGCTTGGACTCAAGAGAAAAGCTGCTGAATTCCTCAGTCATTAGAGATTGTAAAGCTGAAGGTGATTGAGTGCTGGGACTCCAGATGCTTTCTACCATAACATAATTTTCCTTTTTTTCCTTTTAT
This sequence comes from Rhipidura dahli, assembly GCA_013399225.1. Classification (NCBI taxonomy): domain Eukaryota; kingdom Metazoa; phylum Chordata; class Aves; order Passeriformes; family Rhipiduridae; genus Rhipidura; species Rhipidura dahli. Next base: position 75,165 of record VXAC01006397.1, read on the forward strand.
TCCTCTTGCAGACAGTGCTGAGACTGCAAGGTCAAAATCTAGTCCTGAAAACTCTCAGAGTCAGAGCCGGATCCGGGCCTTGAGCCAGGTCCGTGTTCTGGGCCCAGAAGATGATCTGACAGGCATCTTTCTGCAGGTACTGTTACCACCTCCAGCTGAGTAGCTGCTTCCCTGCAGCAGCTTTACAGAATCCATCTCTCTTACACTTGCATCTTGTGACTCCTTACCCTGCAGTGTTTCCAGGCAGTCAGTGTGAAAGCCCTGATGCTACAAGGCTGTGCCATTATAGCCTGGTGGAGTTGATACTGGCAGGGATTTTTTTCTTGTAGTTGGAACGTGATGTGGCTTTTGATCATGCCTAGTACTGTCAGTACCTACTAGCACATTGCTGCCTCTGCACCTTGTTTGTTCTGTGTATAGTGCCTTTCCTCTGAGCAGTGGATGCAGGATTTGTGAAATGCTCACAGGGCCCTGATAGAAAAGCTGTATGCAAACAGCATTTGTGCTCTGGCTTGTCTGCTTACAGAGCTTCCCTCCCTCCACTGACTCCAGAAGGAGCCTACAGGGAATTAATTGGCCATGTTGGTTGTTGGTATTTGGGTAGTAGGATTCCCCTGCAGTGTCAGTGTTGATAGTCATGTTGGGGTTGCAGAGATGCTGCTGATGTTCATGTGCCAGGCACTAGAATGTAGAAGGAGCTGTGTCAGAAGGTTCCCGTTAGCCCACAAGGTAAATCTCTCCTCTGCCTCAGGTGTTCACGGTACAGCAAATCCTTTTCCCTGGCTGTCATAAATGTCCCCCCTGCTGTATCCCCCCAGCTTTTCCCGCTGACCCCGGACCCACGGTGGCAGAACTCCAGCCTGCGGCCGCTGGCCCTGGCGCTGCAGCAGGCGCTGGGGCAGGAGCTGGCTCACATCCGCCAAGGGACCACGGCGAGTGGGGCCACAACGAGTGGGGCCACGACAAGTGAGGTCACAGCAAGCGGGACCACGGCGAGTGGCATTGCAGCACGGCTGCTGCAGGCGGTGGCTGCGCTGCTCAACTCGGCGCACAGCGGCGCCCTGGTCATGGCCATGCACCGGCAGCACTTCATCTCCTGCCCGCTGATGCGCCAGCTCTACCAGTACCACGTGAGTGGCTGTGGGAGAGTTTCATAAAGAGGGGTGAGGGAGGGAGAAATGGGAAGTCTGCAGTGTGTGTGCTCTGCTGTGTAGTGCTCAGCTCAGGTTGCCTGGCCGTGGGTGTCTGGATGCAGGCTGGCCCCATTAGCACTGCTGAGATTATCTGCAGAGTTAGATGTACCTTATCTAGCCTGGTAACCATTTTTTGGATTTACAGCTGTAGGTCCCTGCTGGTTTTGGGATCTCTGGTCTGTGTTGTATTGTGGTGTTGGATGTGTCGTATGAGCCGAGGCGTTTGTAGACAGTTTGAGAGATGAAGTCGAATGCACAGAGTCATAGAATGGTTTGGGTTGGAAGGCACCTTAAAGATTGTCTAGTTCCAATTCCCCTGCCACGGGCAGGGGCACCTTGCACTAGACCAGGTTGCTCCAAGCCCATCCACCCTGGCCTTGAACTCTTTTAGGGATGGGGAGTCCAGAACCTCTGGGCAACCTGTGCCAGTGCCTCACCACCCTCACTGTAAAGAATTTCTTCCCAGCGCTCCGTGCCACAGGACACTGCCTTCTCCTCGCTCTTCTTCAAAGTGCTCATGCAGATGCTGCAGTGGTTGGAGAACCCCGCGGTGGAAGATGGTCCCCTGCGAGCTCAGCTGAAGGCCTTTGCTGTGCAATACTCCTCAAGGCACAGGATCAGTGATGGTACTGGCACTGGGCAGCTTATGGGACTCAGAGGGGACAAAGTGGGGCAAGAAAGCGACAAACAAAACTGTACGTGGAGGAGGAAGTGTGGTGGGCAGCCTTTTAGACACGTGTTATAAGGAGTAACAAAAGTAGTACACTGTGCTGCAGAAACTCCTTGAGGGTGTGAACAAGTGCCTTACCTCTGGGGGTTGCAGCAGACACCTGGTATCATCTCACCAAGCATCTCTCAGGGAAAACTTCCAATTTCTCAGGCCAGGAATTCTGTGTGAGCTGTAGTTTGGGTAGATGGGCATGCAGGAATGCCTCTGGAACAAGGTCACATCATCACTTGTAGAGTTGTTTATCATCTGCCATCCCTGGGGAGCAGGAGTCTAACCAAGAGCTTGGGCATGGAAATGGGTTTGTGGTTACAGAGCTTTCTCTTACCCACATGTAACATGCAGGAGAGCTGTCAAGGGCTGTGGTGGCCATAAATGGCATTAGAATGTGTATTTGTATGTTTGAGTAGTTGTGCCCTGGAGCCACAGGGGGAATCTGTAGTAGGGCAGTGTGATGTGGGGCTGGCTTGTCCCTGTGATGACAGTGCTGTGATTTCATTACAGTTCGAGGTGGCTTCCTGCACCTCACAGAAGCTCTTTCTTTCCGTCGTGACCCTGACTTGATCAGCTCCACTGTCTGTGCCATCATTGCAACCCTGAAATCAGGAGAGAAGTGTAATGTGGAGCCAGAGCTCATCAGCAAAGGTATGGATGTCTCTGCTCTCCTTTGCAGCAGCAGCAGCAGCTTGAACTCCCAGCCCAGCAATGGAGTGCCTGCTGTGCAGGCAGTGGGAATCTGCCTTCTCCCTGGATCAGAAAACGTGACCTGATCTAAGCTTGGCCCTGTCTTGTATCACCTACTTTGCCCCACTGTGTGTGGGTTTATAAACTCTGATCTTGGGCTGGGATTAAGTCTCTGAGCAAACTGTTGGTATCCACTAACAAAAAGAGAATTGGAAGCCTACTATCCCAGATAAAAAATGGCTTCCCTCTTCCTCAGTGAGCCTGGCTGTCAGGAATAATACTTGCAAGCATACCTTTCACCACATCCTGAAGTTAATGAGTGGCATCTTTCTCCCTCTGCTAGTCCTTCAAGGTCTGATTGAAACCCACTCTCCATACCTGGAGGAGCTCCTGACTGTCCTCTTCTCAGCTACTGTTGAGACCACTGCCAGGTGTCCTGCCATGAAACCAATTGCTGTGGTGTGCTCCTTGTTGCTCCAGGACAAAGAAGAAACACCAGTAAAGAAGGAGGTGGAGAGTTGCAGGTGAGCCAAGGCAACAGTGGGAATTCAGGGGTAGGTCTGGGTGCATGGTGCTGACACTTGGCCTTGCTTTGTCCACAGTGCTGAATCAGCTTGGCCAGGACCTGCCTCTGGCCTTCTCAATGACTGGCTGGAGATGTTGGACCCAGAGGTCATCAGCAGCTGCCCTGATCTCCAGCAGAAGCTACTGTTCTCCTGGAACAAAGTAAGAGTTGTTTGACATAGGGATTGCTGTGCTGAAATGACTTTCTGGGGTACTGACCTGCACCTGGAAACAGGGCAGGGGGTGGTTTTATGTTTTGCCACAGGTGACTCTTTGAGTTCCAAAGCAGTACAGGCTGACTAGGAGGACAGTTCTGTGCAAGGCTCACATTTCCCATCACAAGGCTTATGTTTCTTATATTTGCTCAGCTGTGTTCTTTTAAGGACTTCAAAGTGCATTACAGACCCAACACGGTCCCATAACAACCCAGCCAGCTGTGTTTTCATTGGTATTTTTGCAAGCAGATCAATAGCTTGCCCAGAGTGCCACGCCAAAGGCTGAAACTGAATTCCACATCTGATGCCATGTTCTGTTAGGAAGGGCTGCCCTAAATCCTCGTGCTGTGTGTGCTGCCTGCCCTCCTGGATTGTCATCCTTCTGCAGTACACGTGGAATCCCCTGCTCCCACCTGGCTACCAGGATCTGTTCATTAATCTCTTCCTCTCTGGGTGCTTCCAGGCAGGCTCCCAGGTGCCCTCCTTCCGCCCGTACCTCTTGGCTCTTCTGACTCACCAGTCCAGCTGGAGCACACTGCACCAGTGCATCAGGCTTCTGCTTGGCAGGAACAGGGAGCAAAGGTGAGTCTTGTTTGTCAGGCCTAGCCAAGGGATTGAGTTGGGCAGCTCTATCTGCCTGAGAGAGAGCAAGACATGTTTGTGATGTGTCTGCCAGGAGATGTTAAGTCAGCCAAAATCAGACTTTGTGAGAAGGATGCTGATTTCAGTCCTGCTGATTTGTGTACCTTGATATAAATATTACCTACTGTTTGATGGGAGCAGCACATAAAGATTTGGCTGTGCTGTAAACAGGAAGTGCTAATTGTGGGTAATCCATCTGGCATTGCCCTTGTTGATCATCTTTATGAACACAGCGTTTGCAGGATGTCTTGGATAGCAAACTGAGCAGGCTGTCTCTGTACCTGGGCAGGCTCAGGTGGATCTTTTGGTTGTACTAAACTCCATTTCCAGTCTTTCTCTACCCCTTTCATGACATCAGGCTCCCAGTTCTGACCTCTGCAGCAGCCCTAGCTCTCAGCTTCTCTGCACAGCTTTCAAATACTGAAATGCCACTGTAGCAGAATTGTGCTTAAACTTCTTTTTACACTTATGGACCAGGAAATACCAACACCTAATAACAGCAATACTTCTAAAACCGGTAGTATTTCACTTTATTATTTTATTCTTGTTTTCTTGCTCAAAATTACATGAATTTCTCAGTTCAAGGTAACAGCTGTGATAGGATATTCCACACACTGGGACAGTAAGGTCATTGGTCTGATTGTACCAACTGTTTGTGTTGATGACCAACTCCTGGCCTTGGTGCAAGGCTCCACACTTGCTGAATGTCATTTGTTCTGCTCTGCACCCTGTGCTGTGCTTATTGCAACAAATATTTAGTCATAATCTGGGAACAGAACCAGCCCCCTTCTCGGGACTTAATAGATGCTATTTTTACATTTGCAGATGTTTCTTTCTTCACAGCACTCATCATGTTTAGTGATGCTTCCATGTGTTTGTGTGCTGCCCAGGGGCTGTGTTGACTCTAATTGCAAATCTGTCTTCAAATCTGTCTTCTTTTTTTTCTGGCAGGTTTGACCCAACTGCATCCTTGGATTTCTTGTGGGCCTGTATTCACATTCCTCGGATCTGGCAGGGAAGGGACCAGAGAACTCCTCAGGTATCTGTTCAGTTCTTCCAAGATTCCTCTCTGGATGGAGTGAGAGGCAATGTTTTCACAGTGCCTGATTTTTTCATGGCCAAGAGGTGGCTGGAGTGATTCAGGTGCAGTGTGCCAAGTTTGCTGCCTGTACCTCAGCTGGTTATTTAGCTGCTCTGCTATGTTACATATTACAGTGGCAATTTAGAGTCCAAAAAGCTGATAGGAACACACAAAGTTTGCCCACTTGGCATTTCACCTGCAGCAATTGCCACAGTATCTGGTAAAGGCACAAGGCTAGATTGGCAAGCAGGCTAAAAACCCAGCATGGGATAATTGCCATTTTACAAAGAAAAGGAGGCTGTGTCTCTTCTCCACAGAATATCACTGATTTGGTGACTGAATTATGATTTCTGACCCATCACATATGCAGAGGTGGAAGTAAATGAAGTAGAGGAGGGGTAAAGAGGTTTTATTTGGGACTGTGATGCTTTCAGAGCTCTAGATACGGGGCTGTTCTTAAGTCTGGTTCTGAGACACTCTATTCCACTTGGGGAAGATGTGGCTAGAAGGAGCTAAGGATCTTGGGATTTGGTGTGGAATCATCTGGGGTGTTCTCTTGCCTTACAGAAGCGCCGTGAGGAATTTGTGCTCCACTTGAAGGCATCAGAACTGATCAGCATGGTGGAGCTGATCCTGGCTGAAGCAGAGACCAGGTACCAGAACACTGACGAGGCCTCCTGCACGCTCATCCAGTCTCGGCTGCCCTTGTTGCTCAGTTGCTCTCATGGAGACCTTGAGAACATCAAAAAAGTAACAGAATATTTGACCAGCTGCATCCAGCAGTGGGGAAGCAGGTGAGGCTGCAAATGAAGAGCATTTTCTGCTGGAATTGTAGTTCTTGGGCACAGGCAGGCAGGTAATGATGAGATTTGCCAGTATGTCTTCATTAAGAATATCGTGTTCCAGAGCCTGTATGAAAAGCTCACACTGTCCTCCCCAAGGTGTGGGGGAATAACAAGTGATTTTAAGTGGTGCTCAGACCAGGAAGGTGACTTCAAAAGTGAAGTTTAAGGGCGCTTTTGCTTTTAGGACTTCAGAATGAAATTCTTGACATGCTTGGGGTTTTTTTTTTCCCTTTCTTTAAGGCAACGGTTATTTTTAATTACTAGTTCCTAACGTGGGATTTCTTGTCTACTCATCCCTTGAGTCACTGCTTATAATACATCCTGCTTCTGACTTGCTTTCAAAGCTGAATGGGGACCAGATTGTTTCCTAACAGCTATTTTAGGACTGTGGAAAGAACAGGAAGATGATGTTTTCGTGGCAGTGAAAGGAACTGACCTAATTCCAGCATTGCTTATGGTTATATTAGGAGAGATTCTGAGTAACCTCAGTTGCTGTTGCTTTCTACTTCCTCCCAGTACAGACTGTGCCAGGGATCTACAGGGCTTTCAGGTGTGTTAAGAACATAGTGGCCAGTCTGAATAGTTGTGGTTCTGATTGCTTTTCCACTTGAGATGAGGGGCTGACCATGAGTACTACATGCAGGAACTCTGCAGAGCTTTCTTGGCCTTTGCAACTGCAGTTTTTGAGCTGCAGGTGGCCTAGAGATGGATCCGCATAGACTGTGGATGGATCCCTGCAGAAAGTGAATGATTTGATTTGTTCAAAAGAAGCAAAGATTTAAAAAACACCGTTTGAGATTAGTGATGTCAGTGTTTTCACATGCTGTATTTGCCATGTGCAGGAAGGTTGTTAGTAATCTGATGGGTCTGGGATGTTTGCTGGTTGAATTAATGTAGTACCCAGTAGCTGACATCACCCTTTTTCCTTTAGCTCTGTGGGGAAATGCTGCCAGGACCTTCTGCTGCAGATATACCTGCAACTACCTGAGCTCCTTGTGCCTATGCCTGAGATGCTTCTTACCAGCGAAGGAGCCAGAGACAGCAGCACTTGCAAGGTAAAATTAGAGGCATAGGAAAGCCCCTTTTCAGCTGTGTGTGCAGAATGGATGCTACCTTGATGCCCAGTTTAGAAGGCGAGGACTGGCAAAAGCTTCCTGGATGACTTTGGTTTCTTTATTTTGCTCTTCTGTTACCCCTTCCCTCCCTGCACTCTCCAGAGCAGAGAGTTCTGCTGTGGTTTATTTTGCAGTGTCCTTCTACAAAACAGTATAAGCTCCAACAAGCTTCTGTGTGCCAGAGGCTTCTGTAAGGCACACGTGTGCAGGCATCTGATCCTGCTTTGATGTCTGTAGGGACTGTGGACTTCAGATCCCATGCCAGCTGGAACCCCGCATCTCCTCACAGATTCTACCTGAAAATAATTCCTGTCAACCCCCCTGTGTAGCTGGAAAGGAATTGGGAAACACTGCTGGAGAGCCAGGGGCTGGTTTGTACATTAAACTTCTTAACAGTTTGCTCATTATTTTTCTTGCAGCTTGATGCCCTGGTTCACAGATTCATTAACCTCCTCGCAGACACCAGTGACTCCAAGTCATCTGAAAGCCGCGTGTGGGATGCCAATATGGCCTGCAGGAAGCTGGCTGTGGCTCATCCCATCCTCCTCCTTAGGTACCTCTCTCTCCCTGTGTGTGCCTGGGGTTCAGTGAAAAGCATCCACCCTTGTCCTAGAAAGGGAACAAACTTGCAGCCATCACAGTGATGGTGACAGAATTCACCTTCACGTGCAGAAGTCGAGAGAGAAGGCAGCAAAGTTATGTCTCTTACAGTGAGGCAACACCTCGTGTCTGTGAGGAAATAATGTGAGAACTGGAGACTAGACAACAGAATATGAGTGGGAAATGGGGCTTGCTGAGTCTGTGGGTATAGGGATCAAGTCCACAACTCTGAGAGAGAATAAGGGATTTTGCCTTCCAGGAGCTGAGGTGACACGTAACTTTGCTGAAAGATCTAGACCTGGATTTTCTTATTTGTTGTTTCAGGCACTTGCCAATGATTGCAGCACTGCTGCACGGCCGCGTTCACCTCAATTTCCAGGAGTTCAGGCAGCAGAACCACTTGACCTTCTTCATCCACGTCCTGGGGATCCTGGAGCTGCTGCAGCCTCAGGTCTTCCAGAACGAGCACCAGGCGGCACTCTGGGACTGTCTCCTCTCCTTCATCCGTCTGCTGCTGGTAGGAAAATCCCTGCTTCCCTCCGTGTGACAGCTGCTGGCCACTAGATGGGGAAGCTCGCGTAACACAGGGCCAACCTCGGCTCTTCTCCTTTCAAGGGAAAGCCTTCCTAAATTCCTAAGAACAAAAAAAAGTGCATTAAGTACCTTGGAGAGCTTGAACAGGAGGCAGGAGATCAAGAAACCCCTCCTTGGTACCCAGAGGTGCAGGATGGGGCAGTGCACTGCTGCTTTTTTTTTTTTGGTTAACTCTCACCTTCTCCATCCTTTCCCAGAACTACAGAAAATCCTCACGACACCTGGCTGCCTTCATCAGCAAGTTTGTCCAGTTCATCCACAAGTACATCACATGCAATGCCCAGGCAGCTGTCTCCTTCTTGCAGAAGCACTCGGATCCACTCCAGTAAGCTTCCTTATGCCTGTCAGCCCATCCACAGTCAGATTGCCAGGAGCTAATCAGACAGAAGACAGCAAGGGGGTGTGACAGAGTAGCTGCTAATGTGGCACTTTTAGCGTATCTCTTTTTTTTATAGGTGAAAATTAAGCCCAGGGAAGTCACATAATGACTTTAACTCACATAATGGCCTAAACAGCATCTTGATTGAGGTATTATAGTGCCCTGCAGCCTTTCCAGAGGGGCAGCTGGAAGGTCTTTCCCCCAGAGCAGTGGCCACAGGGTTCCACCTACAGATATGTGGGGAAAACGCATTTGAGTTCCAGTTAAGAAGAAAGGAAAAATCTTGTTTCTGCCTCTGAGAAGCTCTTTGTTTCAGTGTACATATCTGTGCTGTTACTCGTGCTCATGGCCTTATTGCTATTGAAAGCCCAACACAACCACCTCTTTTTACCAGTGACCTGTCATCAGACAACAGTGACCTAGCCATGCTGAAGTCCCTCCTGGCTGGGCTGAGCCTGCCTAGTAAGAGTGGCATCTTGGACAGGGGCTCTGATGAAGAGAAGGATGGTGAGTCTGGGTGGGGGAAGAGTTATTCTAGCTGCTGAACCTGCACTCTGTTTTGGAGAACAGTGTTTTTGTGGGGTGTATGCTGTGCTCAATGTGTTTAGAGTGGAGAATGGCACTTGTATGCTCAGCAGTTGGGAACCAGTATTTGGGATGGGTTAATTTGTTTTCCTGCCAGTGGTACCCCTACTGGAGCAGAAGAACAGCCCTTAACAAGGGTGAGTTTCCTGTTTGTGGATTTTGCCCTTTTAATCCACAGTTAAGGATTGACCTGTTGGGGGGACTCTGAGGGCACATGCACTTCCACTGTTCACAGCTTGCATGGGAACATTATTCACTAAAAGAGCTTGCAAAGCTTCCTCCTCAGTGTCAGCTGAGGGGGTGACAGGAGGTGCAGTGAGATTAGAGACAGTGTGAGAGCCAGGAATTGAATCCCAGCACTGCTGGTGGCTCATGATACACCACTGCACTGGAATATTGGCCAGGCTGTGCCCTGCTCTCTCTCTCTCCCCCCAGATGAAGCAGCTGCTGGTTCTCTCCCCCTGGTCAGCGTGTCCCTCTTCACTCCCCTCACACCAGCTGAAATGGCCCCATATATGAAGAGGCTCTCCAGAGGCCAGACAGTGGAGGGTGAGTGAGGACCTGCAGAGCTGTGCAAAGACACAGGGCAAATGCAGATATTTGTCAACCTTGTTACTTATCTGTCAGCAGCAGCCTGGTTTCCTGGGTCAGTCTTGTGTTTGGAAGCCACCAGCAGTTAGGCTGTTGTTCCATTTTTGGATTAACTTGTCCATAACCTCCTGTGATTCTGTGGCAGAGGCTTCCTATGATTCTGTTATCACTTAGCTCAGCAGTACTTCAATGGCCTCTGCTGTGGGGCTCTTCAAGGATCTTAAAGCATTTTGGGAGATAGTATGAGTAAATCAAGGAATGCAACAGTTCAAGCCAGGTATGAAATGCTGATAGGAGTGAAATACCAAACTGATGAGAAGCAGGATTTGTTAGAAATCCCCAAATGCCCTTCATGGAAGAAAATCTTGTTAACCTGGCATATGGGAACAATTATCTTCTCCAAAGGTCTTCTGAAATTACAGGTGTCCAGTGTTAAACCTAAGTTGTGACAGTTTTCCTTCCAAGGTAAAGTAGGACAAAAATGTCCTGCCTGGAGCCTGTTTTTTAAAGAGACACTCTGTAAAGGTCTTTAGTTACAGAAGAAGGTGTTCTGGAACTGAAACCTCTCACCCCATTGCATTCCTTCCTCTGCCTGGGCAGGTTGGGATGTGCTGACCTGGCACATCCCTGGTCTCCTCCTTCTGGAAGAGCTGCCTTTATTACACTACCTCTGTGTGCAAGTGGGAAAACTTGACAGCTTGGGAGACTGGTTTTGTGGGGAAAAAGAAAAGATTCTTTGCTGGATCAGTCACCTTTTCAACCTGTGTCTTCTGGCAGACATCCTGGAGGTGCTGACAGACATCGATGAGATGTCCAGACGGAGGCCAGAAATTCTTGCCTTTTTTGCTGTGAGTATTGGTGTCCCAGACTGCCACTGGAAGGAAGGGATTCTTTTCACCAGAGCCTGTGTTGCACAGCCAGCTTAAGCACTACCCTTCCTCTGCTTTTTGGGTGGTTGTTGCAGCACCTTAGCAGAAATGTGTCCTCAGTTAGCCCTGCTGAGAGCAGGCAGTATTTCCCTCTATTCCATGCTGGGTCAACCATCATCTACTTTATACCAGAGGAGGAATTAACCCTCTGTCCTCTTCCCAGGGCAAGGAGAGAACAGAGCAGCTCTGTTGAAAAAGCTGTAAACTAGGGAAAACTCAGCTGTCCCACATGAAATAAGATTACAGAAGGATACTATAAAGTATTCAAAACCAGGATAATCTGTCTTACAAAGAGGGATTTCTGGGGTCAGCCAGAACCTGCTGGATTTGTGTTGGGCTGGATTGGTGTGGAGGTGGAGTAATGCCAGTCTGAGGAGTTTGTGCTCCCTGCATGGCCCCGTGATCCACATCTGTCCATCTTTCAGACAAACCTCCAGAAGCTGATGAGTTCCTCAGAGGATTCCTGCCGAAACCTGGCCTTCAGCCTGGCCTTGCGCTCCATCCAGAACAACCCCAGGTGAGCACCCCTGCAGCTGAGGCTGTGCTGCCTGGTGCTCTGGGCTGCACTGACACTGTCCCATTTCACTCCCCAGCATTGCTGCAGATTTCCTGCCCACCTACATGTACTGCCTGGGCAGCCGAGACTTCGAGGTGGTGCAGACAGCACTGAGGAACCTGCCTGAATACACCCTCCTTTGCCAAGGTGAGTGGAGGTCTGCCACCTTGGGGGCACAGTTGGCCTCATAGGAGTCAAAGCTGGGGTTCTGTGTTGGGAACAGCTCCCCTGGGAAGCTGCCCAGGATTGCTGTTGCTTAGACCAGGCCACCAATACCAATTGGGCTGAGCTTCACAAGGGGATTTGTCAAAGAGACAAGCAGGGGCTTCCTTGAAGCAGATTTGTCTCCCTTACAGTTTTCTCTGAGTTGTGAACTCTCACATGATCACAAACTCATGGAGCTGTTAGAGGGTGGATTGTGCCATGTTCTTATGGAAGGAGAGGTTTCTCATGTGGCTGCAAATGCTCACCCAGTGGTTGTTGGTGGATTGTTCTTGCTTGCACACAGGCCAGTCCTCACTCTCTGCCTTTCCCTTCCCCAGAGCACGCAGCAGTGCTGCTGCACAGGGCCTTCCTGGTGGGCATGTATGGCCAGATTGACACCAGCTCCCAGATCTCAGAGGCCTTGAAGATTCTGCACATGGAGGCCATGATATGAACATGTGGTTCTGGGAGTTTCACTTGGACAGGAATTAATTTCACGGATTCATCAGCTGCGTTACAGCCCTGTAAGAAGAACAGTGTATTGCAACCCGTGTTTGCTGGAGGATCAGAGGGGATGTGGCAGGCCAGGCTGTGCTGGAAGAGGAAGAGGGTGCTGACTGAAGATCAAGCAAGGGGCAAGGATCAGTCTGGCTGGCTAAAATGCCATTATTGTGGGAGAAAAATCTCCTGAACGTTGTGCCAAACAGGGACCACTTCCTTCATGGGGTCTTGGGGCAGTGGCTGTCAGTTTGTTGCTTGGGGTTTTTTGTCTCTCCAAGAAGGCAGAGCTGCTGGGAGAGCAGAAGGGAGTGAGTGATGGCTCTTGCACTTGAAGTATCTGCACTCTCTGTGTTGGAGAGAACCTGCAGATCTCTGCAGGGGGAGAGACCACTTTGGTTTCTGGGCGTGGGTGTTTTATTTTTTTTATTTTATAATTAAAATTCTCTTTGTTTCTATTGTGTCTTTCTTTGCTCCCTTGGGTGTAGCTTGACATCCCTCTCCCCCTGTACTTCATTCTCTTGTTATTCTAGACAAAGCATCTCTGGAAGACCTGTCTCCATGGCCAAGTGCTCACAGAGCTGTCTTGGCCTTTTACAGGATATGCAAGAAAAGGAGCAGGTTTGGAAGGGTCAGTGGGGCACCATGGATGAGTTGGGTCAGCACCAGCTGCTGACAGGACAACTTTTAAGAGGTTCCTTAGAAAAATTTTTTGTTTAAAAACAAATAAAACAAACTTCTTGGTACATCTGCAAACATCCCAACAGCTGGCCACTGTCACAGTGGAGTCTTTGAACCAGCAGCTGGGTTTCCTCTTTGGGATCTGCCAGTTCCTCCCTGTGGCTCTTCTGACCACTGCTCTCTGGTCCTTGCCTGTGGATAGGGCAGATGGCTTATTTGCCAGCTGTCATTTGAGGACAGAAGGCTGGGCCCAAAACCTTCCCTTGTACTGCTCTGTGTGCTTGTTCTCCAGTCTTGCTTAATTCTAATCACCAGTTCATTCTCATGTCATTTGTGTCTATTCCTCTGGTGCTCCACTTGTTAGAGAACTCTGCAGTTCACTGAAGACAAACATCCTGGAGGAATTTTATCTGTATCTCCTTGCTGGTGGCAGGGACAGTTGTGACCTTGTAGGTGGCTGGGTGGAGAAATATTTGAGGAATACCACAGCTGAGCACTTTAGCTGCTGTGTCAAAATATGAATGAATGTCCAGCTGGCTTTGCAGAGAGATGGAGAAGAAAAAAGGGGGAGAACTGAACCTCCCATCAACTCTAAGTAGCCTTGTCTTTAAATAGAGATTAGAGCCATCAGTTACCAATGCAACATGCTCTTTTCCTCAGCAGCATCTGCTTCGCATCCGGAGCCACTACTGTGGCAATTAGCTCCATATAAATTATGTGGAGGAGCAGCTGAAGGAGATGGAGGCAGTGGAATGGGCTTCCTGAGGGGCTCAGTGACAGCAGGATTAACGCCTGTCCAAGGGGAGCCAGTAATCTCACTGGGAGCCCTTACCCCAGTCCCTTATCACACATCATTAAGGCACTGTGCAGCTTGTCAGAGCAGGGAGGTTGTTCTGTTGGTGCTGCTGTGGGCCTAGAGCAGCTGGGAACTTGTGGGACTTCCTGGAAAAGGGCTTTTAATGGGACTTTGAGTCAATGCACAAGGAAAATGTCTCAAGACTGTTATTGCACAAAGAGAGTGAGTGAAACACAGTAGTGGTGCTTTGCTGAAGATCCTCTCTGCAGCTGGGGCTTTCCAGAAATCCCACTCTTGGGCTGCAACTAGAAACATTTACAGGCAAAACCAAACAATGTGGTTGGTCCCAAATTGTCCTCTTTGTGTCTGTCTGGCAATGCCTGTGGTGAGCAGACCTGCTCCAGGATGCCTGGGTCATGGGAGCAGGGCATGTTTGGATGTTGGCAGAACTAGTTCATGACCCCTCAGTCCAGAACAGATTGATTTTGCAGAGCTATGTGGAAAGAGATATGTCAGGGAAAAGTGGAAGGAGCATCTCTTTAGCAGCAGCAGCAGCAGCAGTAAACATCTGGGAGATCAGGAAATGAAGTCAAACAGAGATGATGTGGGTGGAAGTTACTCCACAGAACTGAGACTTCCCATAGATGGCTCAGTACAAAAGTCATCATCTGTGATTTGTTGATCTCTCCTTTTTGCTGGGTTGAAGGTTCCCACAATGCATTTTCTCTGCTGCCATCCTCTGCCTGGACCCAGTGGAGCTAAGCAGGTTGCCTTGGCTTGAAGCACATCATCAAAACCCAGATCAGTGCTGAAAACAGGGCTGTCAGGGGGTGCCTGGCTTTGTGGAGACAGCTCAGGGCAGGAGCCCGTCCCTGCTGCCAGGGAAGGCAGCTGTGACAGCTCTCAGAGGGTTGGTGACAGTGGTACTGACACTTGCCTGCCTGTAATCTGTGCTCTGTAACTTCCATCTCTGCCTGGCTGAGCAGCTCCCCTCCTGCCACCCCAGCTGAGCTGACAGTGTCACCCCTCACAGCTCTCCCAGCCTCCTCCCGGGGCTGGGGCCATCTTCTGTGTCTTCAAGAGCTTGTGCCTTGATCAGAAGAGGAGTGGTGAGGAGGTTTGCAGGGTCTTTCCTGGCCAAGCCCATGGGGCTCCATGACTCGCCCAGGGCACAGCACTGTTCCCATCTGCCTTCCCAAACACATCCCAAACTGGTGCAAAATCCCTGCTTACACACTTCTCTACCATGATCTCCTGCAGTTAAGAGCTTTCTTCAGAGAACTGGGCTGCCAGAGCTGGTGTCTGGGGCTTGGCAATGTGCTCTACACTGGTTCATGGGGAGGCTTTTTGTCTTCTCAGATCCACTGGGAATCCCATCCCAGCTGTAGAGGGAGGCATGATGGGGAAGAGAACACTGGCCAGAGGTTTGTTTCTCACCCTGTGGCTGCACCCAGCTCAGGACAAGGCTGGTTTTTGTCCAGCATGCACATGATGGACCTTCACTGCTTGGCTGGACATGAGTGGGCATCTCTAACCTGGCCATACCATGCACCTGCCAGGCCCTGTGTGGCTGGAATTGTGGCCCCTCACATGTGCCAGTGTCCTGGAGGTTTGTGGCTTTTTGACACAGCTCTGGGCAAGGTCATGCATCCCAGGAACTGTCAGGGTGTCTTGGAGCACCATGTGGATGTGGCCATGAGCAGGGTAGGACTAACCAGGGAGGTGCCTGCCTGTTCCTGACTCAGTGGCTGCTGCCTCTGGCACATGTTTGGCATCAGGGAGCTGGAGGAATCCCAGCACTGAGCTCAGAGGCAAATCTGCCTGACCTGCTATGCCAGCAGCAGGGGCAGCCCAGGTAACAGCCACCAGCTGGGATTTCATGGCAAAGGCTGATGTTGTGCCAGCCATGAGAAATGAGAAAGGGTAAAGAGAAGCCTCGCCCTGTGAAGAGCAGCAGGCAAGAAATCTTGTGCAGAATAAAAAAGGAGAGGAGAACTCCATTAACTCGTGTCTGTGAGTGGAGTCTATTCCCAGGACTGCTCCCTGGAGCCCTGCCCTCCCCTTCCTCCAGCCAACCTCATCTGTGACCTCCATCAGTGACAAATGCAATCCTGGCCCTGCCTGCCCTCAATTAACTTCCTTCTGGCCATACCACAGTTCACACCTAACTCGAGGACTTATTTGCTAAAAGCTAAAAATGGTAAGACTTTTGTTAACTTTGGGAGTGTCAAAGCCAGCCCCATGCCAGCTAAGTAGCCTGGCTGCTGTAGGAGTAGCATTTGCCTGAGGTGGACTGATCTCTGTATTGCCTCTCCTTGTATTTAGATAATTCGCCCCTAAAGTACAGAATATAGACCTTGAAACTTCCCATCATCTTAAAATCAGGAGACCTCTGTGATAACATATCTGCCTGTCCTGTGTTGCTGGTGGTGTTTGGGTATCAGCCTGTTTGCAGGAACACCATCTCTAACATGAGAAGATACTGGCAAAAAATGTCAAGACCCCCAGTAACAATTAAAAAATTAATTAAGCTACAATAGCCCAGTCATTGCTGGGTAATTATTAAGCTGTAAGAATTGCTAATTGACTTATTAGCATTAAGCAATTATGCAAATAATGGAAAACATACCATAAGAGTAATAAAATTACCTCCCTTTCTCTGTCTCTTTTTTTTTTTTTGAACCAGTAATGACATTTAAAATCCAAAGTGATGCATATGGTTTTACTGTGAGTATCTCTGGAGAGGAGTGAGACTTCTAAGGGTGCTCAGCCCTTTTGGGGCATCCTAAAACACATCTACCATGAGTTCTCTTGCAGAGCTTGTAGTGCCCCACACCAGGCCATCCCCTGGTGCTACACCCACCAAGGCACCAACACAGGGACACAGGGTGCCAGTGGCTGTGGAGGACACAGAGTGGCCACACTGCCATGTCAGGACTGGAGAGTCCAAATTTTGTACAGTCACACGTGTTCTAGGGGAGTCCCTGTTCTCCCCCTAACAAAGCACACAGTGCTTCAGGGTTGGTCTGAGTGAAAACAAGGCAATTTGTAGATTTTCCCATCAATTCAGTGCAAAGGTGGAAAGTTCCAGGCTTTAGAGTTACTCTCTCTCAAGGATTTTGTTGCTGTTAAGTTCATAACCTGAGGTAAGAGCTGGCTTCTTTTCCAGGTGAGGTTCCAGCTGGATTTCAGGGTTCAGCAATAAGCTGAATGATGAGCAAGTGTCTTTGTGCTCCCAGAAACAAGAACAAGACCTTGTTTATCCTCACAACCAGGAAAAGGAAACTTCACTTAGTCATGTCTACAAGGGGCCTGGAAAACACACAGTACTTTTTGGCTTCAGCACGTTCACACTGTTAATCACTAACAAATTTTATTGGTTTTTTAAACTCTGCTCTACTGATAAGACACAGCATTTCAAAGTGCCCAAGCCAGTTCTTGCTCCAGGGTGTGTCCTGCTCCCGTGGTGGTGCCTTGATAAACCTGGGGTCACTTCACCAAGTTGCACGATCCAAAGAGGTTTTCATCTGCAAAACACACCTTTGCTTTTGCTTTCTGATAAGAATGGGGATGTTTGCAGCTCCTGGAGGACCAGAAAGTGTGTTCTGCCATGTCAGTGCAAAGACTGGGGATCACCATCAGCTGTTTCACCTCCTTGGAAGACAAGGGGAGATCACCTTATGAAATAAGTACCACCCCCAACCCTCTCAGAGAGCTGCTTTTAGCTCCTTGACACTGGTGATCCACCAAGCTGCTATTTATGGACATTTCATTTTTCCTCTCACCTGGTGTGTAGGATGCAGGATGTGAGCAGTCTCTTATGTTTGTTGCCTGGAAATAACTTTCTGAAATCACCCTCTAGCCCATCTCTCACCTCACTGCAGTGGGGGACAGGGACATCTGGCTGGTGGGCAGGAGGGACAAGGGAGAGCAACTCCTTTCTGATGTGACATTGTGTTATAGCTGGGTGATAGGACACTCCTTGCCCTGATGCTCACTGGTTTTGGTCTTTTGAGATTTTAGGATAATAGGTTTATGATTTATTAGCTTCTCAAGGGGATGTGTTGCAGAGAGCTTTACCAAAGTGCCTTTTCCTGTAACTTCACGTTTCTCTTTCATCTTCTTGGAAGAATGGAAGAAGTGGAAACTCTTTCTCAGACTTGAATTTCCCAGTAACTTTTTTTCTGCTGCTTTTTCAGGTCAAACTAGTCAGACTCTGAGGGGAGGCAGGTATCATGTGGAAGCATTTCTGCGTGAGTAGCTGTGAAATTGTTGGGGCTTTCTTTTCCCTGTTTGGGGCCTTTCCGTCTCTGTGGAGTCAGCCTGGCTGCCTTCTGGGAAGAGAGAGCTGATGAGGCATGTTACTGATGAGACAAATACTTTTTCCTTCTTGTTTTAAATCCCTCTATTTAATTCAAGCCATTGGCACGGGGATGTAGGAGAGCTCTTGGCCACGACACACACTTCCTATTGTTGGGAGTGAACAGCCCTGCACACAGCCCGCAGCAAAATTATGAAGTAGCTCAGTTTGATCAGCTGATTTCTCACAATAGTTAAAAGATGTGATTTTTTTTTTTCCATGATGTTACGCTCCCCTATGAGAAAAAAAAAATTCATCACTTGATTTTCAGCTTTATGAGGTCCAACATTTTCTGATACAAGGAATCGACCCTTCCCCGCCTTGAGTCTTCAAGCTGACAAAGGTTAGTTGGGTTTTTTTTGGGCTTTAGGGTGTCCGAGTCACATGTTTAAGTTTTTTCTCTACTAATGGTAAAATCCATTGGTTCCTGCATATGGGAACCAGGATAAATTTAAGAGGTGATGGCAGAGTAATCTCCACTAGTCATAATCATAGCAACTGTCAGGAAGCACTCAGCATTTCTCCAGTGCAGTTTGGTGTCTAAGAAGAGAAAAGGACTGAGGAAGAAGAGTGTCCATAAGTAGAGAAGAATAAATCAGTTCATGTCTGTGGATTGCTGCTCCAACAAGCTTCCAAACATGCCTTGGGAAGGGAGCAAGGGGAGCAGGCACTGTGCTCCAGGACCCATTTTGCTCCATGAGCCAGCTGTGCATCTCAGGTAGGAAACCTCACCCAGCAGCTCTGGGAAGAGTTCAGTGAGCAGGGGCAAGGTCTGCAAAACAGGATAAGGACCTATAAGGCTTTTCCTGAAGGAAAAGATGTAGACAGGAAAGGTACAATGCAGAGTAAGGATTTGTAAGCATCATCCCTGGAGGAACATCCTGGGAGAACGGTGGTTGTGGGTAACAGGCAGCTCTGCTCCCTTCCTGCCCTGTCCCTCTCTCAGTGTGGGTTCATTTACCTGTTGGTGTGTTAAAGACTCATCATAGCTGCAAAACCCCACAGAGCTCTCCTTAATCACCACCTAGCAGTGCACAAGTCTCTGCTTCCTGTACTTTGGAAAGCCACTGTTGGGCCAGCAGTAATACTGCATTAGCAAACTCCTTCAGCAATGTCTTTTTAATCACCTTAGTGGATAAAGTGAACCCAATTCTTCCGGTGTACCAAGGGCTGTACCTTCAGACTAACCCTCTCTTGGGATGCACAGCTTGGAGCCAGCAACTAAGAATTTCTTCTGGTGTCTGCAAGCCTGGATTTGTGGTACGAAAACAGTGAAAAACAGGGAGCAGTGCAGGGAGGGATGAGATGAAACACAGAAATCACAGCTGCTCTGAGGCCAGCCTGGCTTTCCACTCGGTGGGTCTTGTCCCCTGCCACCCAGCCCCAGCTGCCCCTTCCCGAAGCACGAGGTAATGAGAAGGGACTAACTGCATCGACTCATTAAGCTGGGTTCGTTAGAAGACAGATTGTCATGTTAAACAAATATATTTTTTAAAAACTAGGTCTGGTTCCCTGGGCCCTGCCCCATCTGGGCCATTAAATCTGAGAGGGGTAAGTACAGCTGTGTCAAAGCTGCGCTCTGGAGCTGATTTTCACTGTTTAAAATGTTTCACTGTACGACTGGTGACTGGCAACCACTCCATTTCCCAACCCCATTTCCTTCTCCTCGTTTCCCAGTGCTGCACTTTGTCAATTGGAAGCGCAGCAGGGGATGCACACACTGCTGAACAGAAACTCCACAGGAACATTTCCTAAACCCAGCCCTTCCTCTTTATTTCTCACCAAGCCCTAAGTTACCTGAGGATGGGAAGGGCTGCTCATCGTTGGCCAGGCTTTTTTGTAAACTATGAAATTTCATCAAAGGTGTTGTGGAAATGAGGGAGAGCTCATCGTTCAGGGCTCCAGCAAGTGTCTTTTTTGAGGGAAGCAGGGGGTAGAAACCCAACTTTGAGTTAATCCAGCATTTCTTTTGATTGGTCCCTTGGTAGTTAGGTTAATTTTGAGTGCAGATGTTTCTGTTTTCCATCAGAGAATACACCCAGGACTTGGGAGCAGGCTCACAGTGCCGTATTTCCTCCACACCCCACCACTCTTGTTACAGTTGTGCAGCAACATATGCTAAGGCCTTATTACAAGGGATTCCTATAAATGGCATAAAGGATTAATAATGTATTTATAACACAACTTGGTTTTAGTATAAAGTGATCTATAAATTTGTAATAAATGTTTTATAATGTTTTTGTAGCCTGTTATAAATGATAAATGGGAGACTATAGATGCCACATCAAATATTCATGCTGCATTGTGTGCATTATTATGCCATTACTGTTCAGGAAACCATTAATAATAAAGTGAATGGAGATGTAAAAGTTGCTGACATGCCCAGCAAGCCATTTATAATGAAATGTATAATCCTTACCATAAAGTAAATACATTGGCCAGTGATTGTTGATGAAATGGAAACACTCTGAATTATTTGTGAGGTATTTATATATTAATGTATATTATCCATATCATGTCGCAGAAATGCCGTTAATATATTATATGTATTATTGATTATTTTTACCTAATTTATAGGCAGCTGTTTAAGTGTTACCTTGTCTCTTGTCATGTTTCGTCAGCTGCATGAGGTCTGGTGAGTTATTTTACGGGACGTGCGTGCTGCGGGGCAGCTGCTGCGAGCTGGCGATCAACAGCGCTGGAGCGAACCCAGCGGGGGCCGCCTTCACCCCGCCACCCCACACTCCTCTGTGGGGCCGGGGAGGGGAGGAAGCTGCGGGTCTTTTCGCACCTGAACGGTTCCGTGATTCTGTGACACCGCCGGTGCCTGATGCGCTGCCCCAGCAGGGACAGACCCACCCCTGCTCCGCGCTGGCATCCGTCCCTCGCCACAAGGAGACCTCTGGGCACGTTCTGAGCAGGTTCTGGGCAGCCGAGCTTCGTCCTCCCTCCTCCACCTCTCTCCTCCTCCTCCTCCTCCTCCTCCTCGTTCCGTGCCCGGCGCTCTCTCGCTGAGGTGGCGGACGGGCTCTGGCGGCTGCGGCGCTGCTCACACTCGGTGTTACTGGGTGATGCTGGGGATGTACCAGCATCAGCACGGGATTGTCCAGCGGACGGGTACATATAGGTGATTTATGGTGCTTTTAAACTTTTTTCTCCTCTACACGGGGAGAAAACATCCTGTCCGGTGACTAAATACGATTCACGCCTCCCCTGGTGGCCGCCCCTTCGGGCAGGACGTTTAGNGGGTGGGCACGGCGCGGTGCGGAGGGTCCCCGGTGCTGCCCGGCGCTGCCCGGCGCTGCCCGGCGCTGCGGAGCCCCGGGGCGCGGCTCCCCGCGGGCCATGGCGGCCATCCAGAACCTGCAGCTGTGGTGCCGGCAGCAGTGCGAGGGCTACCGCGATGTCAGCATCACCAACATGACCACCTCGTTCCGCGACGGCCTCGCCTTCTGCGCCATCCTGCACCGACACCGCCCCGACCTCATGTGAGTACCGTGCCGGGCGTCGAGGGCCGCGCTGCCGCTTCGGCGGGGCTGGCACCCCCCGCCCGCTGCCCCGGAGCCTCGGTGGGCTGTGGCCATCCCGCCGTCCATNGCGATCAACAGCGCTGGAGCGAACCCAGCGGGGGCCGCCTTCACCCCGCCACCCCACACTCCTCTGTGGGGCCGGGGAGGGGAGGAAGCTGCGGGTCTTTTCGCACCTGAACGGTTCCGTGATTCTGTGACACCGCCGGTGCCTGATGCGCTGCCCCAGCAGGGACAGACCCACCCCTGCTCCGCGCTGGCATCCGTCCCTCGCCACAAGGAGACCTCTGGGCACGTTCTGAGCAGGTTCTGGGCAGCCGAGCTTCGTCCTCCCTCCTCCACCTCTCTCCTCCTCCTCCTCCTCCTCCTCCTCGTTCCGTGCCCGGCGCTCTCTCGCTGAGGTGGCGGACGGGCTCTGGCGGCTGCGGCGCTGCTCACACTCGGTGTTACTGGGTGATGCTGGGGATGTACCAGCATCAGCACGGGATTGTCCAGCGGACGGGTACATATAGGTGATTTATGGTGCTTTTAAACTTTTTTCTCCTCTACACGGGGAGAAAACATCCTGTCCGGTGACTAAATACGATTCACGCCTCCCCTGGTGGCCGCCCCTTCGGGCAGGACGTTTAGGTGTGGGAGCAAAGGAAATCTCCCTTGCCCTTGGTAGGGACGTGCCGGTTCCCGTGGGCCGGTTCCCGTGGGCCGGTTCCCCTGTGCCGGTTCCGCTGTGCCGGTTCCCGTG
>VXAC01006397.1:97352-188638 GCA_013399225.1 Rhipidura dahli
CGCCCCGACCTCATGTGAGTACCGTGCCGGGCGTCGAGGGCCGCGCTGCCGCTTCGGCGGGGCTGGCACCCCCCGCCCGCTGCCCCGGAGCCTCGGTGGGCTGTGGCCATCCCGCCGTCCATCGAGCTGCGGAGCCCGGGTTCTCCATCCCCCCAGAACCCTTGCTGGGCTGCATCCATCCGCTGAGCTGTGGATGAGCTATGGATGCGGCTGTGGCCATCCCGCCGTCCATCGAGCTGCGGACCCCGGGTTGTCCATCTGCCCGGGACCCCTGGCCAGGCTGTGGCCATCCTGCCGTCCGTGAAATTGTGGATGGGCTGTGGCCATCCCGCTGTCCTTCGAGCTGTGGACCCCCAGCCTTCCACTTTCCCTGGGCTCTTGCCCTCCCTGTGCGCACATCACCAGCAGCATTCTGCTCACGCCCACGCTCAGAATCTCCAAGAGAAAAGCTCCGCTCTTCCCAGCCCACGTGCTGGTTTTTTTCCATATATTTTTCCTTTTTCCCTTTTCTTTCCTCAGTAGCTGGGTTATAAATGTTCTAAATGCGTCCTTTCCATTGCAAAACAAGTCCAGGCACCGAGCTTTGGGGTAGCGTCTCCCTTCTTTGCTGTTGTGTTTGCTCTGGCTGGGCTCTCATCGCTCAGCCCGACAGCAGCGCAGCTCTCCCAAGTCTCGAGGCGAGGGCTATTTAAACAAAACGCAGTAAAAGGGCAGGGCCCAACGGCCGCTGGATCCCTGCACATCCTTGTTTTTCTCATCTTGGGCTCTGTCTGGGAGGTTCAGTGCTTTCCACGCCTTGCTGGTGAACATTGGTGGTACCCTGTGGGTTTTGAACTGTCCCTGCCCAAATGTTAACAGCTGGGAAGGTGGATCACCAAAAGGAGGCAGAGATCCTGCTTCGTAGGCTGGGTTTTTTGGTTTTTTTTTGTTTTTTTTTTTTTCCTTCTGGGCTCTTTGGACGTTGAGATAGGGGGATTGAGGGGGAAGATTAAGGCAAGGGAGCACTCGAAAGTGCCCAGGAGTATTGATTTAGAGTGTTAGGTCTCTCCTGGTCAGATGTGCCCGGCTGGGTGAGGAGCAGGTTGGGTGGTCTGTACTGCAGTTTTCCTCCTGTCCCGTGTATTCTGCCTTTTTCCTCACGCTCCAGGGACATCCCACCGCATGGGTTTGTGTGCAGACATCCCTCTTACAGGTGTCTTGCTTCTGGTTGAACCCAAGAGAAGATCTCCTGTTTTCTCTCCTCTGTTGTCTTGAAACTTGACAGAAACTGGAGCAGCCTTGGGCGGTGGGAGGTCAGTACAGGAGCTCCAGGCACGCTTTGTTGTCCCAGTGCTTGGGCAGTCACCGTGGTTGCTGTGTATGACTTCCTGACATGTTGTCATGTCCACGTGACTCCAGATAATTCCTTTCCTTCCTTTGATTCACAGTCCCAAAACCACAAAACGCCAGGGCAGAAAGGTTGGGGTGTTCTTGTGGAGGGGCTGTGACTGCTTCCTGCAGCTGGCCCATCCGGTGTACAGCTGTACACAGGGGCTTGGTGATGTGAGATCTGGAATGAGCTTGTTGCCCAGTTTAGTGGGTTGTTTATAACCCTTGAACTGTGCAACAAGGGTAGTGGATAGACATCTCTTAAATAAATTCTCCTGTGCTGAAGAGGGAAAGAGTTCCTTGGGGCATCTCTCAGTTCCCATTCATTTTCTTTTATGGTGGACATTCTGCCTGACTTTATTTGGGACATCACAGAAGCTCTTTCTGACTTGGACCAGCTCAGCAAGGGCTGCCTGAAGGTTAAAGTAAGAGAAGCCTTTATTTGTGACCTCCTTCATCAGTGTCAGTGCCATAATACAGGAAAGCACCACGTGCCACTGGCTGGGCAAAGTCCTGCTGGAAGGAAATGGTTTCAGGTGGTTGGTGGCCAGGGTTGCTGGGTGCCATGTGTCAGATCCTGGGGCAGAATACTTGTGCAGATTCTCCACGTGTCCCTAAAAGTTCTCTGAGTATTCTTGGTGCAGGGCACAACAGTGAAGAAGTGCAGTTGGATGCAAGTGTGGGTGTGACTCTTGCTTCCCAGGGGTTCATCCTGGGCTCCTGTCCTTGCTTCTACCAAAGATCCCTAGTTAAAGATTAAAAACTTCAGACTGAAAGTAAAACTAGGAAGGGGCAGATGGTGTTTGTAGCACTTGGTGTGTTTGCAGCAGCTCAGCTGCATTAATGACTTGCAGAACATGATTCAGTCACAGCATCAGTTTTGCAACAGTGTGTTTTCTGCCGTGGTTTGCACGAATGACATTCTTGGGCTGAGTGCAGGGGATTTCTCCTGCAGGAGCCTGAAAAATTACTGGGAAAACTTCAAGCTCAAAATGTGGACATAATCATGGGCTTCTCTTGCGGGGTATGTGGCTCAGAGGACAGGCTGCTGTGGGTCTCTCCTTCCTTCCTGTTTTCTTGCTGGAAAACATATGGAAAGTATGATAACTTCTCTCAAACTTAGCTGATGTTGGCTAGTGTGCTACCAGTGAACAGGGCAGGCTGTGTAATATTAGAAATGCATTTCCCACTCACTTCCCACTCATGTAGGGATGCTCAGGGGGGAGTGGAGATCCATGCTGAATTCCCGTGGAAATCCACTTCTTTTTTGTCCCAGATGAGGAGTGCTTCAGAGTCAGTCCCAGCTGGGCACACACGCTGTGTCAGGCAGGCTCCAGCCCATTTTCTGGGATGATTGTAGAGCCCAGGGATATCTCTTGTCAGAGGGATGTGAAGCCTCGTGGCAGCAGGGTAGGAGGCTGAGGTCAGCAGCTGCCACGTGTGGTGGTGAAGGTTGTGCAAGCTTCAGCCACGGTTTTAGTGCCCTATGCTGATAAATAAGTGAGAGGAGGCAGGGGAGCTGTGCTCACTCAGATATTAATGCCAGATGTCAAGGAAAGGTTTTGATTAAGATCCTTCTCCTCGTCCAGGATCTTGCTCTTTCCCAGGCTGCAAGCTGGTGTTCTGGGAATAGGCTGGTGGTGAAATCCCCCTTGGCAGCGGTGCCCTTTCCTCCAGCAGCATTTCCAGGTCATTGTCAGCTCAGCGGGGGAAGATGAGGTCACCCTGGCCCCGCTGGGGATGGGCTGTGTGCAGTCTGGCTCCTCAGCAAAAGGCTGGGGTGAAGCAGAGCCGCCTGGCTCGGTGGGTTTGTGGTTTGTGGGACAGGGGGAGGATGGCTCGGGGTCACCCCTGCAGCACTGTGCCACTTGCCATCCAGAGCAGGGCAGGGTGGAGCAGGCATTCCTGAGAGGAGGATGAGCACATGGGGCACGGCTCCTGCCTGGAATTCCCAGCCCTGTCCCACCTCCCCAGGTTTGCAGCTCCAGAAGGAGCACAGCTGAAAGGTGCTGTTCCCAGCAGAACATGCTGGGTCTGAGCCCCCTGTCCAAGGACCACCTCACTGTTTTTCAGTGATCCTTTTGGCTGCACCTCATTGTCTGTACAGAAAACAGCACAAAAGTGCCAAAAAGCAGAAACTTTTTTGGTGCCACCGAGGCTCTGGAATTTTTTTTTTTTTCTCAGTATGCTCCAAGGTCAAGTTTCCAATCAAGTTAGTGCTTTCAGCAGCAGAGATCCCTCCTGTGGAACCACATCTGCTTGCAGAGGACTGTGGCATGGTTGTGAGTGTTGGGTCTGTGCAGCTGGAGCAGGGGGTGGTCACGGAGATTTGTGGGCATGAGAAATGCTCAGCCACTTATTTGCTAAGGAAAGGGTTTTTTTTTTGGGAGCTAAAAACTTCTCTGCTATTCGTGTGCAAGTGAACTCCACTCTGATTTGTTTCCAGCACTGGAGGCCTCTCTTGGGTCACGTTTATATTTTTCACCTCTTCCAATTAATTCAGTTGCCTGTGTTTTCTCAGTGGAGAACTCCTACTTCTCTTTTTGTATTACCTTCTGTGTCTTAGGATTACATTGGTCCAGAGAGCTTTGATATTCCAAGATAGGGGATGCACCAGCAAGATCAATTTCCAAAAGAAATATTATATGTGAGCAGTTCACCTGACTAGCCAGGGGAAGAGTGATGCTGAGAGGTCAGGAGACTCTTGAAATGACCAAATAATCTGGTTGTTTGCAGTCTGTTGTGAGGAATAGAAGGGGATTTGAGACATTCACCATCAAAAGATTGGGGTTTTTAGGTCTTTGCTGCGTGCCAGCGAGCGTACACATCACCACAGCACACAGCACTGAGTGTGGCTGAAGGCCACTGACCAACAAGAAATAGTAATTCCAGTGTCTTGCATGTCAGAATGGCCAAGGAAGCTGGAGTTCTTTTTTGCTCTCGCAGTGCTTTGCTGCATTTCCATGCCACAGAGACTATTTGGGAGCAGAACCAGGAGTGAGGCGGAGAGCTGAAATCACCTCCTTCAGCTGGCTCTTAAAAAAAGCTGATTTTCTGGCCTGACTTAACCCAAGGATGGTTGTATCTATTGTTGCACTGAGAGTTTTTTGGTGCATGATTATTTTTGTTGCTCCTTTTAATCCATTGTCTCGGGGAAGGGAAATCTTTGGGCAGGAGCGCTGCTTGAAGTAAAACCTCTGCAATTCCCTTTGATTTTGCACAGGAAAGAGTCTATGATTTGGAGGTGGGATGTGCCTTTACGTGCTCTTTGGGGGAGTTCAACCTCTGGGTCTTATCTGTCATTCTTTCTCTCCTTATTCCACGTAGCAATACCAAGTGTGGGAAGCAGGGAGGAGGCACAGGCTGTGGCATGATGAGCCAGCCTGTTTGAGGTGCCTCTCTCCTTTATGATGTAATGCTCCACTTTCTGTGCTGAGTAGATAAAGGACCTGGCTTGCTCCTTGCTGTTACAAGCAGTGGAAAAAGTTGCCCCGCTGCGATACAGATCGTGTGTTTGTCTCATGAATAGGTCGCTGGGAGCCCAGCTTTGCCCTGCCTCTCAGAGTCACCCTGGCTCATCCCAGAGGTGATGGATGGGCTAACAGGGTGGGTGCACACGGGATGCAAAGGTGCTACACCCAAAAAAATGCGACAGTCGGTGCTGTTTTCTGTTTATCAGTGAGAATTCCCTCTCAGATGTCAGCCTCTCGCCCAGCTCTGTGCCAGCAGGCACAAGGATTGTAAAGTGAAACGGGGTTATCGGCGAGGAGCTGACCCTGCCCGCTTGCCTGGGCAGGAGGAAGCAGTGTTGGAGAGCAGGGCTGCCAGCCAGCAGCCAGTTTTGTATTCCCTGTTTAGCAAGTGCCAGTCGGTCTAAAACAAAGCTGCTGGTGGCTGTTTCCTGAGCAAGGGACACGCTCTGCTCTGGGTGAGGGAGCTCGCTGTGCTGCTGTGCCTCTGCTTCCAGCAGCACAAACTCTCCTCTCTGCTTTCATCCCTGTCCCAGCACGTCCCAGGGTCTGGGTTCCCAGCACAGCCCAGAGACAGCGGCCTCTGGGCTGGAGCAGGGAGTGAGAAAGCAAATCTGGGGAGAGGCGAAGAGGGAAGTGATGTCCGGGGACAGCAGAAAGGGATTGTTGACTTTGGCTGGAATTTTTGAATAGTAATTGTCACTTCCTTTTCAGCTCCTGATTATGATCACAAATCAAAAGTTACAGCCCTAGGGAAAGCAGAGTAAGATTTCTGCTGGCAGCTTTGGTGTTATCAGATGCAGTGTGGTGTGGGCAGAGGTTTTCCCAGGCAGATTCCTGGTGTTGGTTTTATGGAGTTCTGCCAGAGGAAAAAAAAGAGGATTTGAAGCCAGAACTCATGTGCTGCTAGACCCAGGAGCCTCTGAGATCAGAGGATATGGGTGTGTTGGAGAAGCATGTGATACGTGCAGTGTGTGAGGGATCCATCCTCCTTGGAGCTGAGCTCTCTCTGTGTGGAGACAGCTTTCAAGACAGGAGAAGAACATGGATGTGACTGGAAAGCATTTTCAGAGACTGTTAACACCTGGCCAGCAGGCATTGGTGTATCTTTTTGAGGTGGGAGAGAAGCAAGGCTTTTCTGGGGGACAAAACCCCACCCCACGAGTTAGAGGTTGCTCCTGGCTGTCTCAGCAGAACCCCTCAATCTGCCTGGGATGTTTTTGCATCAACATGTCCTGTCCACAGGCAGCTGTGGGAGTCAGCCCTTGCAAGGATAGATGTGCCAAAATTGTGCTGCCTGTGGGAAGGTGCTGTGCCTGCTGCACATCTCAGTCCTGGGTACAGCAGGTCTGTGACTCTGGGGTGGGATCTGCCACGCTGCTCTCTCTGGAGCTGTCCCAGGGTGGGATGGGGTGCCCTGTCCCCTGAGCCAGTGAGGCTCTGAGAGGTTTGAGAGCTGGAAGTGAAGCAGCTCACTGCACATCACCAACCTGAGATTTTTTCTGTTCTTTCTGTGTTTCAGAAACTTCGACTCCCTCAGAAAAGAAAATGTGTACGAGAACAACAAGTTGGTAAGTGACTTTTAATGTTTGCTTTTGGTCTAGTCCGTGACCTGGCACTTTGCAGACACAGTGTGCCATGTGTGCTGTGTTCCAGTCCTTAATCTGCACCTTCCAGCCTTCTCCCTTGAGCAGCAACGTCCAGGCTGGCTGGCTGCTTTATACTGTTCATACTTCTTAGCTGGCCACACAGTGATGCCTGTTTCCTGAGTGTCCTGTGGCAGCAGGAGCTCACACAGAGGTGCCAGAGCTCAAAACATGGACATGTTGAGTGTGTGATGCTCTTGAGGGATGCAGCAGGAGCTGGGAAGTAGCTGGTGTGAGAGGGGAAGCACAGGGAGTGTCCTTCCACTTCTGTTCCTTCCTGGTGCAGGGGATCAAGGTGGATACATCCTAAAACCTGATCCTGCCTGGACACTTCACTTCAGCCTCATGTTCTTTCCACAAAGAAAATAGAAGTTCAGCAGGCCAGCCCCCTCCTGCCCTGGATTCAAGCATGGTCTTAGTGATCCAAGGAAGGATTTTCCTCTCCCTCTCTCCATCACAAAAGGAGAGGCAGTGAATTATAACATTTCTCTTCCCTTGGCATTGCTCCACACAGTTTCATGGCTGCTTGGCAGGAGCCTGGGATATGAATGAACCATGGCAGCTTACCCCTGTCTGGGCTGGAGGAGTGACATGCTCTCAGGCAGGGAGCTGACTGAAGTGCTTCTTGCCTCTGGGAGAGCTGAACTTGTCTCCCCATGGCTTCTTAGCTTCTGCTGCCCTTCATCCCCGGCCATGTCCACACTCCCATGACAGACCCATGACAGACCCATGTCCCTGCAGCCTGTGAGCACTCAGTGACCCTCTGGGCTTCAGCCCTGCCTGTTCCTCTCCTCAAGGGGACAATCACACCACACCTTTTGCCCTGGGGGTTTGGTGTTTGGCAGGAGTCTGGGCCTCTTCGCAGTGGCAGCGTATTTTGGCTGAAGTGCTGAGGATCCCTGAGTGTTGCTCCTTCTCCAGCTGGGCTGCTGGTGTCTGCTTCTGTCTGGGAAATGAGCTCTGTGAGCTGCCTCCGCGGCTTTTGTTAATGAAAAGCTTCTTTGTGCTGCTCATAAAGAGTTTGCTCCCCTCCTTTGTTGCAGTCTGTGTGTGCCCTCCTCCCCCTTTCTTTTATGTGCTTTGTTTTGCTCTCTCTTCCTTGCTCCACCTGCTGTGGGATGACTTCTCTGTGTTGTCCTTTCACTGCTGCCTTGGCTGTGCTGTCGGTGGGATTGATCCTCCACTTCTCTGTGGGTTCCTGGGCTGGCTTCCACCTTGGGCTGCTCTCCATCCTAGCTCCTACCCTTCCTTGCTCTGGCTGGGTCTGCTTTCTCCCAGCATTATTCCTCTGCTTTATACAGGCCCTTCTTGATGCCTTACTCACCAGGGACTTCTTTACAAGAGCTGTATTGTGCATGTAAAAAAGCCTTGTTTGAGCTGCAATTTGCCGTATAAGGTCATCTGTCAAGAATGTGTCACTTCTCAAGTGCCACAAAACCAGCTCCAAACCCTAGAAAAATTTCAGTTGGTGGCATTTTTTTTTTTTTCCTAGAGATTTCAAAAATATATAAAGAGGAGAAAAGTTTCTAGAGGCCTTGGATTCAGTGCTGGTGGATGTTGGTGTGGTGTAGCAGGTAGAGCCTGTGCCAGAGGGAAGCTGTGCCAGGCCAGCTCAGGTGGCCTCGAGCATATCACTTTCCTGTTTTGCATAGACATGGCAGCAGTGGCACTTTCTTCCCCTGGAAAGCTATTGGAGCTGCACTGATGAAAAACATAATGCAGAAACAACATGTTGGTCCTCTAAAGGCCAGCCTGGGCAAGCAGACAGAGGAGAATGGCAACTGGCTCCTGTCAGGTGGCAATTCAGCTGGGTCTCCTGACAAAAGCAGTTTCCAGGAACACGAGGATGCTGCAGGCACAGGGGAAGCCACATCCCAGTGCTGCTCTCTGCATTGCTCACCTGGCCCTGGCCAAACCAGGTGGGTGCACAGAGCATCCTCCTCGTCGTGGTCCAGGCAGCCCCTCGCACTCGTGCTGTGCCCCTTGCCCCGGTGTCACCCGTGGCACAGTGTGGCACTGTGACCTGTGCTCCCTCTAAACCTCACACCAGGGACGTCCAGCAAGAAAACTCGACTGGTCAGACCAGTTCTGCAGCCAGTGCAGTGGGGAGCACTCCAAAGAATGTATTAAGTACCAGTTTACAAGACAGGAAAGTGCCAGGCTGGGCTGGCAGCTGGGATGACACAGCCAGCAGTAACTGGCTGAGAGCATTTCTAATGTCAGCTCTGTTACATTTTTACTGGGATACCCAATGGAAAAAAGTGGTAATTATCTTGCTGAAAAATAGAGGCTGTTTGTTTCTTTTAAGCAGGAATGGTTGGCTTGTACACCAACACTGTGTGTGTCCATGCCAGAGGTCAGATGCAGAGGGGTTTAATATATTCAGGGTTTTTTTTGAACCCTTTCACTGTGGACTTCAGCAGTAGCCTTCCATGTGTCTCTGGTCCTGCAAGTGCTGTTTTCCTTTGCTGTATTGGCATTTCAACAGGGATGTTCCAAAGGGGGAGGGAAAGGATTTTTTCCCATAAGCTGGGAAAGAACAGGGCTGGAGAAGGTCCTTAGTAAAATCCCTAAACTGAGCAAGGGTGAAGTTTGGATGTTGCATTTCTTTTTGTTTGTTTTCTATTAAAGGCTTTTGTTCAGAGGCAAGAGAAAATAGCTTTTGCCTCCTTTACCTGCAGTTTCAAAGCAGAGCACACCACAAGGAGGAATATTTACCCCAAATACTTGTTAGGCAGCTCGGGAACAGTTAAGCTGGAAGGGAGCTAGGTATCAGGAATTCTTCTGCATTACACCTCTCTTCCCTCTTTCTGCTGTGGGAGAGAGGGGTCCCTCCTGCAGCCCAAAGATTTCCCATTTTCAGATGGAGCAGAGCAGGCAGTAGGAGGCAGGAAGCTTTAACACTTGCACAGCACTCAGGGGTGAGAGCTGCCTGTGAGCACCTCGCAGCCCACCTTTAACTGGGGAGCGCTCCAGGCTGGGCTGGGAGCCTGCAAACCACTCTGCCAGCCTGGACTGACACATCCCCTTCTGCCAGGCCTGGCTCTCTGCAGCTGTGCTCTCACAGACACAGGCAGGCTGCAGGAAGAGCAGGGGAAGCCCAGGTGAGTTACTGTGCAGTGAGCTATGGCCAGCTTGCCAGGCCAGATTTTTGGCTCCTTGCCTGGATTTCTCAAGGCAGTGGCTGGAAGCCATGACTCTGTTGGTTCCTACGATGCAGGAGTTAAACTGGTGCAGCTGTTCCCCAGTGGAGTTATTATTTAAGTGGGGCTGTTTGCAGTGCACTTTCTTACTTGTGATGAGGAGCAGCTCTGCTGCCTGGCGTGGACAACACTCCCCTATTTTAATTATTTTTTCCCCCTTCTCCAGGCATTTCGAGTGGCAGAGGAGGAGCTGGGGATCCCAGCCTTGCTGGATGCAGAGGATATGGTTGCTCTGAAGGTACCAGACAGGCTGAGCATCCTCACCTATGTTTCCCAGTACTATAATTACTTCCACGGACGGTCTCCTAGTAAGTACCATATTCCCTGGAGGGGTGGGAAGCTTCAGGGCTTCATTCCATGCTTTCTCTTGCCTCCTAACAAGCTTGGAAAAGCAAAATTGACTGCACAAAGGCCTTTTTGGTACCAGAGCTATTTCACTGGGGAATCTGAACTCCTTGCACACCAGCCTGTGGTTGCTCCAGTGCTTTTGGAAGGGTACAGGGCCATGTCTTGTCTTTAAAACTACTGCCTTAAAATTTAAAATACAGTCTGAAATTTCTTACGGTCCAGCCAGACAGGAGCACTGAAGGTTCCCTCTCCCTAGTCCCCACCTCAGCTTTCCATTCTTGAGCACCTCCACCCTTGTTCCAGTCTTTGCCACGCCTGAGGGCTGGTGAGAACATGGGATAGAACAAGGCTGAGCTTGTTCTAGTGAGGCTGTGCCAATGGAACAGCATCAGTGGCAGGGCTTGTACAGCACAGCAGTGCTGATAGAAGGAAGGAGAAGAAAATGATCACCCTAACTGACATAATTGTGATAGAAATTCTGTCAAACATAAAACAGGCCACAGAGCTGCCAAGGCATTGTATTCACGTGCTGGAGAGTTTATCTGGGCTCACAGGAGCATTTTTGTACTCTCAGTTTATATTTGGCTTTAAGCTCACACATAATGAAATAATATGATAAACCAATTTTACAGGTTCCTCCAGAGGAAACTTTAGAAAGTGGGACATGAATGACTTAACTGGTTAAGGTGAATCTAAATGTATGATATGTATTGAAAATGTCCTACATCTTGGAAAGAAAGCACAATTCACTCAGAGCTGCCTTTAATGTTTAAGCTCTTCCTGCTTCTTTACCTCTTTACACACTTAAGCATGATTTTTATCTCCCTCCCCAACTTCTTCCCTACATCTCTTCATTTTTTATTTCTTGTTTTAAAACCATCCTGATTGACATCAAACAAATTCCATCGTGTTTGTGCCAAGTGGTGAG
The DNA here is from genome assembly GCA_013399225.1 of Rhipidura dahli. Lineage (NCBI taxonomy): Eukaryota > Metazoa > Chordata > Aves > Passeriformes > Rhipiduridae > Rhipidura > Rhipidura dahli. The sequence continues at coordinate 108,316 of VXAC01006397.1, forward strand.
AATCTGGGTCAGGTTGGGGGTCTTTGCCCCCTCCCCCCTGCATCTTTTCTACCACATCATCGAGCACAGCACATTTTTATGCTCTCTAGTGTCCCACAAAACACTTTGGTTGCATTCCTGTTGCTGGGGTGGACGTGAATGTCTGAAAATGAGCCCAGCCTGGAATGTGCCCTCTGACACCAAGCAGAATCCTGGAATCACAGTCGTGCCCTTCAGATGGGTTCCAGCAGGACCACGAAATAAGCAGGACACAGGAGGACAGAGAGGGTGAGCAGACAGTGTTTCAGTGAGGTCATGCTTTTAGGGAAGAGCAGAGTTGAAGCCACCCATCTTTGTGCTGGGCTTTGGGAATTCACAAGTGGGAAGTGAGGGGGCAGCCCGAGCCTGAGCTGTTTACTGGGTCAGCTGCCCCTGGTCCCTGCAGCAGGAGCCCTGGGTGTTTATTTGGATAGTTGGCTTTCTTGAGGGCAGGCTGCTGGGAACTGGGCTCCCTCTCTGCTCCCTGCCCTTTCTGTGTTTACTGAGCAGGATATAATCCCTTTTCAGACGAGTGGCCATTTAAGTGGTCACTTGGAAAGTGAAGCTGTGGCTCAAATATCCCACAAGCAACTCAGAGACATCTCATTCAGAATAGGAGGTGGTGCAGAAATAACATCCTTGTGTGACACTTGGGGGTCGTGTCTGTAAAAACTTTGCACAAAGCTTTGTTTCCCAGGGAAACACTTCCAGGGCACAGGGCACCATTCCCTGCTTGACTGAAGTGTGTTGGAGATTCTCTTTTCTCCACTTGTAGTAGATTTTGAGGGGTTCTATTTCATCTGTAAAGAAAAGAGAGTTGGGCATTTGCAGGCTGCTGACAGCAAGCCTTGGTTTCCCCATCAGCACCACTGTGGCACCTCCAAATCTTTGTAGAATTACCCATTTTTAGTGGTCATTTCTGCATTCAGCCAGGCTGTGTGCTCCATGGGAGTCCCAGCTGGGATGTGGGTTGGACACCCTGAATGTTCAGGGTGTGTGGGGAGTCTGGAGCACAGCAACTTGAATGAAGCAAACCCTCCGTGCTTCAGCTCCTTGGCCATAACACCTCTGCCTGTTCCAGCAGGGCCTGTTCCAGCCAAACCATGGACTGGAATTGAAAACCCAAGGTCTTGTTCTTGCCATCTATAGATGGTGATTTGCATTTCTTCACTTTTGCATTTCTCTTCATGAAATTCCCTGAGAAGAGAAACATCAGCAGTTTCAGCTGAATGTTGTTGCAATTCACTTGTTGCCTCTTGCCCCTCAGTCCAGTACAGAACTGCTCATGAAGGAAGTCTGAGTCTGCTTGTGTGCTTTGCATGTTACCCATCAGGCACCTCTGGATATTCTTACTTTGTAAATAACTCCTAAACCTCTGAGTTTTCCTTATGTTTCCCTAAAAATCTTCCATTCTTGCAGTTGGAGGCATGGCTGGAATCAAGCGTCCTTCCTCTGAATCTCCAGAGCAACATCCTGGGAAAAAACCTGCTTCAGAGCCTCCTAAGCCAGTGCCACCAAAACTGCCTCCTGCCCACCCACCAGCCAGAGCTAAGCCAAAGGAAACCTCCCCAGTAACCACGGTAAGAAATGTGGGTTTGGGTGTTCCTTGTTCCTTCAATCTGTTCTGTGAGGTAGAGAGGGCTGGGCTGGTTCAAGGCTCCTCGTGGTAAGGACTTAGTCTAAATTTAGTCTCTAAATTTTCTGCTCACTGTGAGGGATTTAATTCAGAGGTCTGGTTCAGGCACAGACTGAGGTGGGAGTCACTGGGAAGCCATCAGTCAGCCTGGATGCATCGTGAACAGGACATGGATGTCTCAGGACATGGGTATGCTGTTCCCAGATACTGTGGATGGAGATTTTTACAGGATGTAGTATTACTTTTGTTAGGAAACAGTGATCCAGTTCTTGGAAATGGTTTCAGAGCAGAGTAGGGATGAAAACAGGGTAGAAGCCTTTTCCCAGCTAATTTAAATCAGATACCTTTGCCTCCAGGCAGACAGGGCACCCTGCTCCTCTGGCTTTGTGGCAACATATTCCCCACACTCTGTCCTTCCCAGGGCTCTTCCACTTCTGTGACAAAGGGATTAGAGGGAGAGGGCATTTCCTGGGTGTCACTTCTGTGTCCTGGCTGTGCTTGCCAACAGCTCTCCCACCTGGGAGATTTGCAGCTGTGTCCAGGGCCGTGGTCTTGGCTGCTCACCCACTGCTTCTCCCCACAGAAACGGGTCCTGGCAGAGAGTGGGAACGTCCCCAGCAGCAGCTGTGGGGTCTGTGGCAAACATGTGCACCTGGTGCAGCGCTACCTGGTCGATGGGAAGCTCTATCACAGGAACTGCTTCAGGTACAGCAGCTCTTCAAAGAGGGGCCACAGCCCTGGGGGTCACAGCCTGGTTCCTTTGGGGCTGGACACAGAGTGGTGTGGCACATTTGTTTTTAGAGTGGAGGCAGCCTGGGCTGGCTCTTGATCCCTGTGTAAGGGAAACTCTCTGCACGAGTCTGTTTTCATCTACACCTTTCCTGCTTCAGGCTGTGCTGTCAGCAGCTCCTGTTCTGGTGCCTGAGCAATGTGCACACAGAATGTGCTCACTGCCAGTGTGGTGCCTTCACCCTCCCGTGGATGGTGGGAGTTGTGCCTGCACTCCCAGCTGTGTGTCTCTCAGCACTCTGGAGGATGTTTCCTGAGATTTTTGTCTCCACAGGTGCAGGCAGTGTTGGAACTTGCTTCTTCCTGGAAGCTACAAGGCTGGGACTGAGCCTGGTACGTTCATCTGCACCAGCCACCAGCAGCCAGACAATGTCCAGATCTCCACTCTCCACAGTACTGGGAAAAAACCTGACAGTGCCCCAGCCCCTGCTGCTGCCAGGGCATTCCAGAAAGCTGCAGAACCCAAGAAAGCAGAGCAGGTGTTGAAGAAACCCAGCCAGGAAGGCCTCACTAATTCAACCACGCCATCTGTTTCATCTTCTGGAAGCTCTGGCTTCAAAAGTGTGAACACTCCGTGGTCCTCCTCAGCTGTAAATAAATCAGATGACTGCAAAGGCACCTTCTTGGGGAATAAGACAGATCACCATGAAAGCACCCCATCAAAGCCTCCTTGGACATCTTCCATGACAAAAACACAGCAAGCCCGAGAAAATTTTTTTCGGTCATTGGAGTCCTCCAGCAGTAAATCTCCTGACACTCCAAAACAAGCCCAGTCTCCTCACAGCCCTGATAAAACTGCCCCTGCCAGAACCACTGCTGAGGTCAGTCGAGCGAATGCTGGCAAGGATCAGGCACGTAACCATATTATACAGGCTCTGTCTGGGGCAAACACTTCTCCACACAGGCCAGCAGGACTCGGTTCCCCTGGCTCCTCAGCACCTAGCAGGTAAGCACTATTTCTCTTCCCCTTTTTACTGCCAAGATGTTCCTTGGGATAATTTGGAGAAGTCCCTGCATCTTTCTTTGCTTTGTCCTGACTGCTCTCGTGGCTCAGTATTAAAGACACGTAGAGGGACACATACAAACCATTGGAACAGAGGCCAATAAAAGGGTCCATCCTTTCAGTGAGACTCACTGAGTTGTTCTTTTTTGCAGTGGCAAGTTTTCTCCTGCCAGTTCTCAGAGTCTGGCTCCAAAAACACAGCCCAGCCAAACAGGGTACACGGCACCAAAGCAGGAGAAGATTACAGAACCTGTGCCCAAGAGCCAGGCTGCCAGCAAACCTGTTGAGCCTTTGCACAAGCCAGAGTCAAAAGGCTTCAAAGGTGAGGATGAGTGACTCACACAGCTCTGGCTGGACACAGCACTCCAGCTTTATGCCCTCCTCTTGGACCAGCACAGCAGATGTATCCATGCCTGCTGTCCTCTCTCTCTGTACCACCACATAAGGGTTTTCTGAGCTGTGGGGCTCAACACACCTCCATTTATCCCTGGGCAACTGCATGGCGAGTTTTACTGCTCTGAGGGTCTCCAGGTATTTGTGGTTGGGCTTGCTCTCATCAGACATTGGGATCATAGTGGCTTTCAAAGGCTTAGGTTTTCCCAGATGGGAGACCTTGCTGGAACTTTGGGGTGATTTTGTGATTGCAGTTGAGGCTCATGCAGCCTCTTTGTCTGTTTTGAACCAAACTTCCATCATGGTAACTTAGCAGTGAGCCAAGGGATGATACTCTGGGGCTTCCCAGTGTCCCAGGCACTTCCAGATGACCTTTATTTTTTGGGCCAGAAGAAGTGCATGTCTGCAGTTTGCTGAGACTTTGTGGGGTTTTTTTGACTCTCCCTCTTCCTGTCCCAGCCTTTGTTCTCTGAGATCTGAGCTGGTTGTGTTGTGTTGCTGTTGAATGTGCCTGTTCATGTACTCTGTGGCTGTATTTCTGTAGCTGTGTAGGTTCTAAAGCATTTGATCTGAAAGGGACAAAATGCCACTGAGATTATTTACTGCCTATTGTATCTGAATCTGTCCGTGTTAAACTTGAGCTGGTGCTGGTTTGCTGCAATAACATCCTGGTATCTGCCCCAGTGCATGGCTTATCTCCTAGGATTCTCCTGAGACTCAAATCTGGCTTGTTTCTTTTTATTGGATGTTTTTGTTCTTGTTTATTTTTATTCACCTTGCTGCATTCCTTTCTTCAGGAAGCACGAATGTTGCTGAAGACAAGTCTGAGAGCCCAGAAGGGTGGAGATCTCGGTTGAAACCTGTAGCCAACAAGTGAGTGTCTCCATCCCAGATGGAGATCCAGACCAGGATGTCCAGAACTTTTCCTGTGGACCACTCTGCAAGAGGGATGGTTTCCTAGCTTTGTCTGTTTTTCTTTGCAGGGACCACGATGGCTCTAAGAAACCTCCTGGTAACTCCCAGGTGGGACCAGGGAGCCCAACACACAAGGAGGCAAAGCCAAGCCCCTTAGTTGTCCCACCAGCAAAGCAGGACTCTGGTATGAAGGGTAAAAGCTTTGCTTTCATTTTGCTCATCAGGGAGGGGATTAATGCTGTGAGGCACATGTGAGGAATGTGCTGGTGGAGGCTGTGCCTTACTTTCAGGGGTCTTTTCTCTCTGCACCTGCTCTGGCCCTGTGGTGCCTTTGTTTAGTGTCTTTGATGGGTGGCCTCCCATCCTTCCCCAAGGAGTCTCCAGAGGGTTTCCTTCTTCTGCAAGACAGATTTCACTTATTCTCTCTTGCATGACTGTGTGATGTTGAGAAATCTTGGTGATGGTTCCCAACTGTTGATTCTCCTCCCAAATGTTTATTCTCCTCTTATTCTGGCTTTGTAATCAGTGCTTCTTCCATGTTTACTTTGGGCTTATGCCCTTCATTATCATCAAGAGAGGAGGACTAGGACTAGAAATGGAGTTGGGTAGTGGGAGTGCCAGAGACATTGGGCAATAAAGGGATTTTTATGAGATGAGGGTTGAAATTTCTTACCCAAAACCTGTCTGTGCTTCTTAATCCAGGTTCATCTGGTGGATTCACGAAGAAGTTGTTGATTCCCAGCTCGGATCTTATCAGGAGCTGTCAGAATGCAAAGCAAGACTGGAAAGATCCTGGAGGCTCTGCCAAGAAGGAGGAAGATGGCAACCAGTTGAAAACAAACACTGCCACATGTAAGATCATTTCTGCCTTGTAAAGTCTCTCTCCTCTGCACTGTCAGGGAACAGCCTGAGTGGTCAGTATGGGATTTATGTCCCTGAGTTCTCTGTGGCTAACCCTGTGGCTGTTGTCATGGGGGAAAAATCTGTGTAATTAATTTTTATTAGCCAGCTTGGCCTAAGCAGGAAGGAGCAAGGCCAGAGAATTCAGTGGGAAAGGAAGAAATTGAAACAGGGATTTTTCAGGGTCACTGCCCTGTCATTCTTTAGACTTAGTGCTGTGAAGAGAACCATCTCCTAATTTGGGGAACTGGGATCTGGTTGATGTCTATGTTCCTCTTCAGATGAGTGGCTTTAGGAAATAAAAGGAGTGCAGAAAACTCTCATCCAGAGACTCCAGCTGGTGGGACCCACAGGAGCAGGAGCCAAGGCTGCTCTTTCTTGGATTTTCAAAGATGTCCTGACCAGTTTGTCCCTACTCTTAATCCAGTTTCTTACTCCTGTTTGTTCAGCCACAGCTTTACTGTGCACCTCTCCTCCACTGCCCCATTGTCCTTGCTCTGACATATCCCACCACAATGCTCATGAAATTTTCTGGAACTAACCTGATGCTTGCTGCTGTCCTGTTTGCTCAGCTGCTTTGTCTCCCCTTTCCTTACCCCATCTAGCTGTCTTACCTGTCTGGAGTAGAAGATTCTCAAAGCAGGGCTCAGTCCCACCCTGATGTTTGTCTTGGAGCAAGCAGGATGGGTCCTGACAGCTCAATGGCCTCAAGCTTTATTTTCTGTCAGCTGGTTCCAGCATTGTCCTTAGCCAGCATCTTTGACAGCTGCCAAACATTCAAACTCCAGTTGTGTTGTCTTTAAAAGTTTGGTGTGCCTCCTTTGCCTGTGTTTCCCCAAAACTTTCCACCTTATTTCTCCTCAGAGTCAGCCCAGGGTTCAGCATGAGTCTCTCCCAAAAAGTGAGCAGTTAAGATAAGGGAGGCTGGGTTTGTATCCATCTTTTTAAAGCTTAATGATTGCAGTGTGGGAGAGCCTTTGGGAAACCTTCTCAGCAGTCTCCCCCCACTCTTCTCTTGTGCCCAAGTGTGCCACCTGAAAGGCTGGTTCCTGCTGCTGGCCCTGGGCAGGCTGTGGTGTTAGGGACAGACCTGTTGCTCCTCTGTGTGGATTTTTACCTCTCAGCACTCAGAGAGACCTGTGAACAGTCAGCTGCTGTTCCTGCCCTCAGCCCTGGGGTTGTGGTGAGCTATGGAAGGTGAGCTTTTCTGTAGATCATTCATTTTCTTTGGTGGTAGGTGATGTTTGCTGTTGAGAAAGGAGGCTCCAGGGTTTTCCTGCCAGCTGTCCTACTTCCAGCTTGCTGGCGAGCAGCCAAGCCGTGCTGTGTCTGCCAAGCCAGAATGGGGCTATCAGGGGATATCAGATCCTGAGCTGGCCACAGGGTGTCATTTTACAGGCTCTTCCCCTCTGGTGACCGTGGCCTTCTCACCATCAGTGGTGCAGCTTTCTGCCTTGGTTGCAGGTGCTGCAGAGCCCACTGGGAAGGAGCCCAGAGATTCGGGACTGAGCTGGGAGAGGGAAGTGTTCTTTAGGCAGACAGCTCGAGGCAGGCCAAGTCCTTCTTGGAGGAACCTTTAAGAGAAGTGTGAGTTGCAGGCAGTGCACAGGGCAGCAAACCAGCAGCATCCAGGGGGAAGAGATCCCCGAGGGAGGCCAGCAGCGTGGGGAGCAGCACAGCCCCATCCAGCAGCTTCTCCTTTCTCACCCTTCCTAGAAAGCACAGCAGAGCCAGGGCTGGGAAACTGGAGAGCTGTCCTTGAGCTCTTCCTCAGTTGCCAGAGGCTCTCAGGAGGCTTCCCTAGTCTGTCTGTCCTGTCTTTCTCCTTGTGTGTGCTGAGCCTGCGTGGCTGCTGCCTTTGTTACAGCCGTGCTCTTTCGGCTGTAGAGTTTTCCTTCCTTATCACATCAGCCACGTACATCCTCTGTTCTCTCTCTGTGGTAATTATCCAGCCCAGCCCCTCGGGTATCCAAATACCTCACACTCTCCTGTAGTTATCCTTGCAGCACAGTTGGGCAGAGGAAGCTGAGGCACAGTGGAACAAATACACATTGCTTAAGGATTGATTTTAATAGGTGTCCAGGGCCTAAATAATGCTGTGTAGTGGGGCCTAAGGGACTTCTCACCTAGGAAGTGTTTTGTGGGAGGAATTGAACCTTAGTTTCCTGAGATTTACACTGAGGTCCCCTAGACCATCTTTGTTTCATCAGTATTTACTGATACTCGTTTGTAAAAGAGCACTAGAGGGACATTTTTGGTATATTTTGGTGTTTCCTGTGACAGTAACCCAGTCTTTCTGTGCTATCCTTTGGAAGCTTAATAAGGGATGGGTTTTGCCACGATAAACATCTCTGGGTTTTAACAAGATAGTGAATGAGCATGGAAGCCAATGTTCTTGGGTGGGAGTTCCAAAGTCACACCTGAATCGGGTGACTGTCTGTACCATGGGGATGAAAGCAGCAACCTGTGACCTGAATGAGGAGCCACAAGGGGTAAATCAGGCTGTGAGGATATGTCCCTTACTTTGGTCAGGCACGTGGATGCATGTGTATCATCTGTGACCTCTGCTGGGTAGCTGGGACCTGTTGTCCTCTGGTGACGTAGGCACTGTCCCACACCATTAAATTATTTAAAGGTTGTTGTGACATTCTTTTATTTTTTTTCCCTCCCTTCTAGTTAAACTCCCTGTCCCAAAAAACAAAGACACACTTCAAGTGATGTCCCCAACCAAGGTAAGGCTGGAAACCAGGTGTAAGGGGAGCAGGCTGGGGTTGTTGGATATCCTTCTGGAGTGCTTGTCCAGATAGACCTCAGATTATCTTATTGGGAGGGTTTATTTGGATGCCCAGGGAAAGGCTGTAAAGCTCTGAGGCAGAGACAAGGTGGAGAGGCTGCTGGTTATCTTCCATGCAGGGAGACAATCGGAGCTGGAATGAGACAGAGCCAAGCAGAATGGGGTGGATATTGCATTCCTCAGTGAAGGAGGGGGAATGTCTGTGGACTGACAGGTGTGGGTGGGTTACCACTGACAGCAGACATGTCACAGCCTCGTGGTGGCCACCTCAGTGTTGTGAGCAGCCAGCTCTGCACCTCTGCTGACCTGGCCCTCCCCGGCTGTGGCTCTGTAGCTGGGCTCCTCCTGCCCTTTCCCCTCTCTGTTGTGACCTCAGCAGGCAGTCTGAGGGTGCTGAGCTGTATTTCATCCTACATTTTCTTCCCTAGCTTCACCCAGACTACCTCCCTGAGGAGAAAATCCAGGAGAAGGTTTGTGACATCGAGAAGCAGCTGGACGAGCTGGAATTGAAAGGAGTGGATCTGGAGAAGCAGCTGCGTGCCTGCGAGGGAGGTAAAGGAGCCCTGCTGCCAGCCCTGCTGTGGTGGGGAGCTGTGAGGCTCATGTCCTACCCCTGGGCACTCTTGGTTCCATTTTTAGGAGCTCAGGCTACGTGTGAGACACCAGGTTGCCAGAGACACCTGGAATACAAAGATAAAGCCCGGGGAATTTTGAACCTTCTCTGGCTGTTTCATCACGTATTTTATGAGCAAGGTCTTGTGTTAATTTGGTTGAGGATCAGAGAGTTTTGGGAGTAGAAGGCCACTGTTGATCTGGCTTTTGGATCCCAAGCCAGGCTGGCTCCAGTTTTTCAGGGCTTAGTGGGGTGATGCAGAGGGGCAGAGTTGAGGAAGGTGAGCTGGGTGTCCTGTAGCAGAGTATCCATGAGCAGCTTCCTTGAATCCACAGGGAATGACCTGCATCCCTTGTACCCAGGAGTTCCAAAGATCTCCTGTTTTAACTTGAGGTTATATTAAAGAAAATGGAAGGAGAGAGGGTCATAAAAGTCATCCTAAGCTCTCCCTCAAGAGATTCTGTGTTTGAGCCAGCGGGGCTGAACTGATACCACTTCTTGCCCTTTGTCTCCTCTGTAGATGAGTCTGAGGATGCCCTTATGGTGGATTGGTTCAAACTGATCCATGAGAAGCAGCTGCTGCTCAGACAGGAATCAGAGCTGATGTACAAGTGAGTACAACCAGAAATTCACCTGTCTGCTTGTGCCCCTCCCCTGTGGGCGGTGAGGGAGAGGGTGTGTGGCAGCCCAGAAGAATGAGGTGCCAGTTGGTGGGATGAGAAGGGTGGAGGATGTCTCTGCGAGAACTGCCAGCATCATGAGGTATTAGCTGGTGGGCCTTTGAGCACCCAGGGTCTGTGAGGAGCTTGTGAGGAAGAAAACTTCCAAAATGTGATGGAGGAAGATTTCCCCTGACCCACCAGCCCCTGCCCAGGTGGTGGGCAGCACAGAGATGAGGCTTTAGCATGACAGGAGCAGGATCCAACCCTGGGGCGTGGCAGGGCAGTAACTCATCACTTGTGTCATTCCTTCCAGGATGAAGCAGCAGAACCTGGAGGAGCAGCAGTGGAATATTGAGATGGAGCTGCGACGCCTCATGAGCAAACCAGGTAAGGACTGGCCCCAGGAGCCTCTGCTTTGTGTGCCAGCCCTGGGGTGTCCTTCAGTTCTGAAGGGGTTGTGGGTGCACTGTGGGTGTCCCCTGACTGTGACTGTCCCCTGTCAGGTGGGATGTTACTCCCTGTAACATCCATCCCACCTCTGCTTTGTGAGGGGAGGCAGGATGTGCCCCTGAGTGTGAGAATAATAAAACCAGGCTTGCTGGAGCAGGGTGGAGGCAGGAGCCACAGCGAGGAGGTACTGCCTGTAGCTTTGAGATGGGCTTCCCTTGTCTTGTGCAGAGCATCTGAAGACACCCAGGGAGAAGGAGCAAGAGAAGGAGCTGCTGGAGTCGTACCTCAACACAGTCAATGATCGGAATAACATTGTGGATTGCCTGGATGAGGACAGACTCAGGTGAGGGCCCTCAGATGGTGGGAAATGAGCCAAAACTATTGTGTTTGCACTGCTGCCCAGGCTGTAGGGGTGGATGAGTGGCTGTGGTCCAGACTTCTGCTCCATGAGAGGTGGGTGGTCACCTGTCATCAACCTTCTTGTCCTAAATGCTGCTGTCTTTGCATCCTTGGCAGCTGTTGGGAAGAGATCAGGACCACAGCCCTGTTCACTGCTCTCTGAAGCTCAAGCTGCTGTGGGAACAGGGGCTGTGGAAATGTGGAATGCGGGGGAAGAGAGGGAGAGGCTGGAGATGGGGAGGCTGGAGGCAGCATGGGAGATGCAGGAGGAATCTGGGAACACGAAGCCAGGAATGTGCTCGTCTGCTGCATCAAGTGGAAGAACAACTGTAGCCAAGAACTGGATCCTTCCCAAGTTCAAAGGAAGGCTGCTGTGTCAAGTAGCTGGATTTGTGCCTCCTGATGCTGGGAACAGCCTCCATTTCTTGACCTCAGAGCACCAACTCCTGCTTGGGGGTTCTAGTGCTGCCCAGGACAAGGTGGTGACAGCAGTGTGCTTGTCCCTGATGGCAGAGAGCACCTCTGTAGCACCCCGGGCTACTGTGTCTCAGCTTCATTCATCTCCTTGGGTGTGGTGGTGTCTCAGCACTCCATGAACTCGGATGATTCATCAGCCAGCTGGGAGAAGGTCTGGAAATCCCCGAACAGGCCCTTGCTTTCAAGGGAACCAGATGGAATTTGCTAATGTCTAAGACTCTTAACTGTAGGGTTTTTTTTCCCTGCAGCTTTCACAGGGTATGCTGTGGACGTCAGTCATTTCTTACAGGGGGAATAAGAGCAGTATTTGCATGGTTTTGGTGTCTACCAGCTTGTCATGAACACAGCAGTTTTCTAATACCATGCTGTTCCATTACAGAGAGAAGGAGGAAGACCAGATGTTGGCAGACATGATACAGAGGCTGGGTAAGGGCCCTTTCTCCCCTTACAGAGCAGCACTGGGGGGCAGTAGGGCTGAGGGTCTCAACCTGCTCTGTGTCTGCTCCCTCTCCTGCAGATGGATCTCTTGAGAGCCAGGAGCCAGAGAGGAAGAAGAACAAGTTCCGCTTGTCCAAAATATGGAAGCAGAAAAAATAAGAGTGAAGCTCAGGAGCTTGGTGTTCCTTTTCCCAGCAGCCCAGAGAGAACCATCCAAGGTGTGGTCCTTCCTGAGTGCTGCTTTCCTGGAGCTGTGCAGGACTGTGAGAGGCTCTTCTGCTTCCTGATGTCCACATGTCCTGCAGGTTTGCTGACCAAAGGGACAGTGTGAATCCCCTCTGGTGCCATTTTGGGGCCCAAGGATACCTTTCCCAGCACATGGACTTTTAAGACTGTTTTCCTTCTTTGGCACTGGGTCAGAGCTGGTTCAGCCTTTTTGGCAGCTCAGGAGGGCAGAGCTCAAATTTGCCCACCCAGTGTTGGGGTCATTGCAGTCCTGAATGCAGGAGCATGGCCCTGCAAGGCACCCCATAGTGTCCCATCCCTGTCACCAGGGCTGCAGCCAGGACACTGCCCTCTGGAAGGGCCTTTGTCCCTCCTTTCCACCCTCTCTGCTTGTTCTGTGGCTCTTTGGCCAGGATCAGAGATGGAGAGAGGGAGATGCTACGGGGCAGGAGAGGTTGATGGTTTCCCTCTTATCACACCAGTGCAAACTGGAGGCTCCGTGTTTGGGGGCTGCAGGGAGCAGAACCACCTCTGTGTCTGTGGCATGGGATGTTCTCAACCCACAGCAGGTTCAGCAATAGCCATTTGTTTCCAGACCTCTTTTGGAAGTTGCTGTAGGCTGATTTCTCAAAGCCATGAGAGGCTGCTCACTGCTTCATTCCCTCTGTGGGGGAGATTTGTAGCCTCCTTATTTCTCTGTCTGCTCAGTGAAGCAGGGTTTTCTTTGTCTGTGGCCTATCCTGATGAACATGAAACTCTTGTTTCAATAACCAGGTGCTCACTGGGAGCACAAGGAAATCCACGGGTTTGCCTCACCCCTGAGTCTTCTGCGTGGAACCAACATTTCAATTCCTGAGCTCTGTCCCTGGACAGCCAGTGCCCTCAAGTGGTGCTGTGGCTCACCTTGGCGACACCAGGAGTGTGGGAGCAGGTCCTGGGCTGTTGCAGGGAGCCTTTCCACTCTCCCCTCTGTCCAGTGGGTGCACCCTCTCTCTTCCCAGTCAGCCTGGGGAGCCGGGATGGAGACAGCCATGGAAAGATCGGATTAATTCACGATGCCTCTGCTCTGTGTGGATCTCCTCCCTGCACGGCAGGTGCTGCGGGTCCTGTTGGCCAGCGGGAGCAGGGGTTTGGCTGCAGGAGCAGCCGGCGGCAGAGCTCAGGCGATGCGTCCCTTTCCCACGAGGTGGCACTGGGACTCTCCGGCCGGGGCACGGATGCGCTCGGGGTGGGACTCGGTGCCCGAGGGGCTTCCCGGTGCCCACAAGTGGTGGAACACCCCAAACCTGCGTATGCTTTTGCCCAATAAAGAATTGCGGGAGCAAATCTCAGCATCGCAGTGTGATTTGGGGACCGCTGGGGGTGCGGCTGTCCTGGTCACTGTGAGCACTGACGTTCCCTCTCTGGAGCTTGGGGTACCTGTGATGGAGCAAATCCCTGGCTCCTGGGGGAGCAGTGTTACCCAGGGGTTTCTCACTGATTTTGGTGAGGTGTCAAACTCTGCTCTCAGGTAAATGCAGTTCCCCCCTTGCTGCTTTAGCATCACACACATCCCAAAGCCTGTGAGGTGCCAGCCTCGCCAGCAGATGGGGGAGAGACAAGAGGCAGAGCTTGATGTGCCAGAGCTGGACTGTGGCATTGGTGACCCGAGTGGCAGAGCCGTGGTGTCACCAGGTGAAAGGCTGACAGAGGCTCTGCCACCACACTCTGCTCCGTGGAAATTGGCCTGTGCAGGAATGTGATAGCAAAGTGCTTAAACAGCAGCCCCAGGGCCCTGTGGTGGCAGAGGTTGGACCCTGCTGTAGGGTTTGCTTTTGTTGAGAAGGCCAGCTGCTGCCAGACAGTGGTACACCTGCTAGCTGCATGCTCCAAGAACAGATTTTGAAGGGAAAACTGCTCCTTCTCCCATCTGGAGTCTGTTTGAGATGGCAGCCATGGTGTAGGGGATACGAGGCTCACGTGGAAATGCGGTGTGGGTTTAAAAAGGTTTAAATGGTCTCTAGGTAGAAAAATACTGAGAGTGGGAGAGGAGACAGGAGCCAGCCTGCCTCCCTGTGCTGCTGGGAGTGGGAGGTGATGGGCTGCTGTGAGGCTGACTGCAAGACTGACCTCAGTTATTTCTCCACCCGAGATGAGTGGAGTAGCAATCCAAGCTCATCCTGCTCAGAGTTCCAAACTCTTGTCTGTATCGATGGAATGCTGTCTGGCTGTGGCCAGGGCACACCAATGCAGCCTGTCCCACAGCTCCTGCACACCCTGACAACTGCTGATGGTGGCCATGAGGATGACCCAGCTCGTTCCTCCTTCCTCTGCCTTGAATTTTGGACTCACAGGATTTGCAATTCCACCATTCTCTTAATCCAATGCTTGAAACGAGCCCTAGAAGAACTAAGCTGTTGGCTAAGGTGGAGAAAGGGAATGGCTTTTCTCCAGCTGGCTGCTTTTAGCTGAGCTGATTCCCCTGCCTGACCCCTGTTTGCTCTCCTGGCACAAGCAGCTTTGCTCACCCCGTGGAAGTGCTCCAGAAGGCAAAGCAAGAGGATTTGGCCTCCAGACTGAGCAGGAAGGGAGGTATTGGGAAACCAGCTCTCGATTGCCTCTCCATAGTGGTCACCCCTGAGTAATTAGGCAATGCAGGCACCCTCCTGTAACCCAACAGGAATCAAATTCCTCTCCCTTCTCCGTGAGAAAGGGCTGTTTGTGCTCTGCCCCAGCCCCAGCAGACGCCGAGCCCCGAGGTCGGGCTGGCAGGGGGCTGACAGATGCATTGCTGTGTGCATGTGGGTGTCTGCATTTCGGTGATGACTGAGAGCTTAATTACTCTTTTAGGTCAGCTGCTCGCTTCCAAAATGGTTTTAAAGGGGGCTGAGCTTCCTGCTCATTTCCTGACGGCCTCCAGTCGGGTTCATGGCCTCACCAGCTCCTGGATACCTGGAGTGCCACCACTGCTTGCTTTGTAGCTGAAGAGGAGCCTGGGGGCTCTATAGGGCCTGGGGGCTGCACCCCAAAGCCTCTGCCATTTAGGAGGCTCTTGGGCATCCTTCTGCAGGTTTGGGGTGATGGGGAAGCTGCTGTTGGCTCTGTCACTTCCAGACTTGCAGATAAAGCTGTGACTATGTGATTAGACTCTCTCTCTGTGTGTGTGTGTGTGTGTGTGTGTGTGTATGTCTCTCTCTTCTGCCGTTTTCTTTAATTACAATCTCCGAGGTAATTTCTGACGCATCATTAACAGTTCTGAGTAAACAAGGGGAATTCTCCAAATTATTTGCCATGAGCACAAAGGGAAATCGACTTTCATCGTCTCCCTCTTCATCCAAGTAAGAAGCTGATCTGCAGTGAGCACGGGGAAGAGGAGAGTGTTGTGGCTGCCCTCTGATGCTTTGAGTCTATTTGAGACAGAGCAGCACCACATCCAGCTTTTCCAGCTGACTGAGGCCAATTCTGCCCACAGCTTTTTGTGCCCATTGCTGAGTGAAGTGGCTGGAATTTGTCACCATTGCAACTGTACATGCAAAGTGCTTCTTGCCCGTGAGAGCTCTGGGTGCTGCCTTTGAGAGTTCACCTCCTGTTTCCAGCTGGATGAATCGGAACGTGAGCTGCTCAGGAGATGGGGCAGTCCAAAAGCGTCCTCAAGCTTGGAAGGTAACAACACCCTGGTCTTGGCTGTTGGGTTGAAAGATAATACGTGAGACCAGTATGGATTTAGGGAGGGAAAGAAGGAGCACTGATATGGAGAGAGCAAAGGGTAGGCATGGGAAGGAAGGAGCACTGGCACAGAGGAACTTGGAGCCCAGGCAAGTAGGTCTGGTCCAAAGCAAGAACTCACAGGGACTCTGGTGTGCCCTGTGAGTGCCACAAGCAGGCCTGGCAGCGGGGTGGGAGGAGGTGGCTGGAGAGGGCTGCCTTGCTTGGGATTCCATGGGAGAACATTCCAAACCTAGCGCAGGGCTCACGGGGAAGGAGCCTCGTTAGAGGAGCAGCACGTGGAGCTCGGAGGAGGCAATGCCTCCAGTGGGGCATCCCTACCCCTGCCCTGCTCTGCCAGCCCCCTGAGCCGCTCTCTGGCACGGTGGCTGTGGCAGCAGCCGAGGGAGAGGAGGTTATTTAAATTCATGCCGCAGCTCTGCCAGCCGTGACTCTGTTATCTGCCATGCATGAATATTGTTTGAATACGGAGTTTGTCGTGACTATTCTTCCGCGTGAAACGGGGGATTTGCTGTGGGATGGGAGCCCTCCCTCTGGCTGTCAGTCAGGAGGGGTTTCCTTTTCCTGTCTCGTTGGAAGCCGCGTCCCCAGCAAGGTGAGACAGTGGACACTTTTTCTCTTGTTAATATCCATGTCTAATCTCCTCTCAGAGGGGCCCTTTGTCCTAGACTGTAGCCAAGATGAGTAATTCAGGGATAGATGAGACGCTATAATTGGTTTGTGACAAATTAAAACATTTTTCCTTCGGAGCTGAGAGCAGGACTGTGGTCTGGAGCTGTCAAGCGTCACAGGGGAGGGCGATTTTCGGAGTAAGCGCATTGCAAATTGGCTCCAGATATGCCTTGGAGTCTGAAATTAAACTCCAGCTGGTGACTCTTCTCAGTTGGGGTTGTATTTTAGGGGGGACAAAGGGAACATGTGTGTGGAGGGACAGCCTGATCAATACAGAGAACGTGACTGCTTTTCACATCGTGCAGTGGGAACCAGAATGAGCCATGGTGGGGATGCTGGGGAGCACCCAGAGGCGTGGTGGCACTGAGCAGGCCAAGCACCAGGGCTCACCATTGCCTGTGTTTCCTTCACACTGCTCTCAGTGGTTCCTCCATCACATCCCAGCAAGGAAGAACCACAATGGAAAGTTGCAGATCACACCATCTCCTCTTGGTCACAAGTGGGGGCCAGGTGCAGAACCTCCTGAGGAGATGCAGGCTGGTCCTTGCCCCGTAATAATTGTTCTACTGAGCCAAAAAGAGTCCCTCACCTCCACCCAGGGGACTAGCTAAGATTCAGGAGCACAGAGGTGATCAGGACAGACAATTTGATGAAATGCTTAGCCTTACCCTAAGATGTTTATGAGCTGATCTAGGACAAAGGGGTGGAGGTGGGAGGAAAAGAACTTCCTGGTGCAACTGCTCAGCACAGCTGCATGGAGA
Organism: Rhipidura dahli; assembly: GCA_013399225.1. NCBI lineage: Eukaryota > Metazoa > Chordata > Aves > Passeriformes > Rhipiduridae > Rhipidura > Rhipidura dahli. Next base: position 125,166 of record VXAC01006397.1, read on the forward strand.
GAGCTACAGCAGCAGCATCTCCCCCTGGCAGAGAAGATGGGTGGAGAGTGAAGCAGTGCTTGGAAAGGATGTGGGTCTGTAAAGGGGGTTTAAAACACACAGGAGGAATCACCATGTGGGCTGGTTTGTGTGTAAATGGTGGTGGGGAAGAAAGCCTTGAGATCTTGTATCTGATACAGAAGAGAAGGGATGCTGTGGGTTTTCCAGGAAGGCTGTATCTCAAAGTGAAGGAAATGGTCTGGAAGAGATAGTTGCAGGTATGAAAACAACCTAGGGAAAGTGCAAAGGCTGTCAGCGAGTTGGAAGAGTTCAGACCCTGGAGGTGCTGGGTGAGGAAAGGAGGAGATCTGGGCATCTCTTAGATATGAAGAGTAAAACAAGCAGGCCACGGTGGCAGGGTGATGGTGACGGGGAGTTGGGGGGCTTGGAAGGAAAGATCAGAGGATCTGGTTTAGCAGTGGAAAGTGCACAGATGCAGCAAATCCTGAAAGGCAGGATCAGATGGTGAGCTGTGACTGGTGTCACTGGCATTAAGACGTTAGCTAATCCGGTTTAAGGGGATAAGCCCAAGAAAAACTGTGGAGACCTAAATTGGAGCTTGTCACTCTCCCGTGGAAAGCAGAAGTGTGGAGGAGGAGGAGGAGGATTTGCTGAAAGAGCCCCTGGATGGCTGGTCAGAAGTAGAGGGTGAATGGAAGACGACTGTGAAGATGAAGGGTCAGGAGGTGGGAAGGAACGACAGGAGCCACCAAAGGTAGAGAAAGCCAGGAGCCCTCTGGGGTGCACAGTCTCTCTATTAATAAGTGACCTGTAGCCCATCCTGTTGGTGAAGCTGGCAAGGTAGCAGGGAATCTACAGAAACCTGGTGATTTTGGTCTGGGAAGTTTAAACGATGTATATCAAAGCCAGGATGTAAATTGCATAAGTGTGATGTAGGTCTGGCACTAACGTGATAAGAGTCATATCAAGGGAATAACTTAATTAACTGGTCTTGATCAAAGAACTATATGAATTCAATAGCCCAGTTTTCAGCTAAATGATGAAGTTTAGAAAAACTGTACTTGACACAATTATCAATTTTCCTGTCCGAGGCGCTTTGAAGTGCAATTAAGAAGGGACAGTCTGTTGTGTTTAGGACAACTTTCTCCTTCCCTCCAGTGATCAGGAGGCAGAGGGGCTCCCTCTCCTTTTCAAGTGCTCATTTGAAATGGTCTGAAGCATAATAAACACTGGATGTCAAGGGGAATGGTACTGTGGCTTTCACAAATTAATTGTTTCAGATGATGTAAATCAGGAACAAAGAGCTGCCCTTTCCCTGCCAGCCAGAAAATAAAAAACCCACAAAACCTCTTCATTTCCCCACAGCTTTCATTTTGCTCAGATTTTTGGAGGGGAAGTGGTCCATTTAACTTCCATCAGTCCTGGGCCATGCAGTCCTTCTGACAGATCATGCTGTTCAAACAAGATGCTGGGTATGAGCAAGGAATGAGTTAGGCTGTAGAAAGGCTTCTGGAGGTCTTTGAAATACTAAATGTTATGTCTGTTTATCCACTTTGGATGTATCTATATGTACCACAGTGTTGGTGCCTATCTCACAAGTTGGGTTCCTGTGCTGGGTGACACTTTGGGCCAAAGGGAGAGGGAAGTGTCTGGCCAGGATGAACCACAGTGGTCCAGATTCGGGTGCTTTGTCCAGCTGAGCATCTTCCTGGTGATGGGTTCCTCAGCTGCTGCCTCGCCCAGGTGCTGCACTTGGGTTTGCACCTGGATTAACCTGCACAACTTCAGTTATTTTGTGGGGATGGGGTGTGGGCAGCCCTGCACTGCACCCACATTGTTGCACATGCCTGCCTTCATTTGCTGGTGGTTTCTCCCCCCTCCTTCAAGTCCATCTGGTGTCCTGGAAACTCCCCCTTCTGCTTAGGTGTAGTGCAGGAGATGGGTCTTTTCTCTGCTGTTTCCTTGGCAGACCTCAACCAGGGATTCCAGAGCAGCATCTGCACATCTGGATGTGCCTCCTGGAAAAGGATGCCTAAACCTTGTCAGTGACAGTGATGGGAGTAAAGCCCTGCTGCTTCCAGCTACTTCTACCTGTGAACAGCCTTCCCAGCTCTTCTCCATTTTCTGGGCACTGTGTCCTTTCCACTGGTGAGTACCTCATTCCCAAGGCAAGGAAAATTGGGAATGTGTCTATTCTGTCCAGTGCAGTGTGAGGCTGCTGTGAAAAGCTGAGAAGCCTCTGAAAGTCCCTTGGGAAATCGAGGATTAATTCCATTTCTTTACAACTCCAGGACTTCCCTGTGCAGAACACAGATGGACTCTGAAATGAGGTGGTTCCTCCTCCTGGGCAGAGAGAGGGAATGATTTCCAAGTGCAGCAAGCCCAAGGTCCTCTTGCTTGGGTCTTCCCCAGAATAAGACGAGCGATGGCAGCGGGATGATTCCCTCTCCAAGCCACACTGCTGGTTTTTCTCCAGGAGATGGAAGGAAGCTGGGTGCCTGTAGCCAGGAGGCAAAGCTGCAGCTGGCCACGCCGGCTCCGAACAGCGAGGGCAATTAGAGATCAGAAGAGCTGGGGTGGCTTCGTCACATTTCCCTGCTGCTGTTCTGGAGGTGATAATATAATTCATATCAGAAGAGTTAGTGGGCTGAAAATGAATTGGAGAAATCAATCCAGAGGGTATAAATGAATTAGCATGTAAATGAGGACACTTGCTCTACATAGTTTAATATTGCCTGCAGCTGTAAATAATTCCAGGGATGGAATCAAAAGCCGCAAACAACTTCATTTTTGTGCTCCTCCCCCGTCCGGGAGCACCTGCAGCTACAACCGACCCACCCTTGCAGAATCATCGTGCTGCAAGGGAATTAAGGGAGATGAGATGTATAAACTTTTTTATTTTTTTCTCTCCTGATTGGCCGTTATTTACAAGACTGGTGCTCCCTTTTCCGTGCACCGAGTTCCTGTTTGTGCATGCACACGGCAGTCTGAGTGCTGGGGAAGGGGAGGTGGGGAACCAGCCAGCAGTGAGATCTCGTGCAGAGCATCACGAGCCGTCCTGGTCACCCTGTGGTGGGCTGGTGTGTGTGTGTGTGTGAAATAGCAATTTCTCACCAAACAGCTGCTCTATGAAAGGTCTCGACTGGGACGGAGGACTTAACCCTCCTGGGGTGCCTGAGGGTGGGAGAGGTGGGTGCTTGGAGGGCTGGAGCTGCCTGGGGTAGCACCTTGGTTCTTGGAGCTGTCTGCAGAGATGGCATTCCTGAGGGATGGGAAATTTGAACCAGGGGGGCTTTGAGTGGTGTGTGCAGTCTGGAAAACTGGAGGAGGCACAGAGCCAGGTCATCAGAGTGGGGAAGGTGTTGGGAAGCCCATTAATGAGAGACGACTGAAAGAGCAGAGTTTATTTGGGCTGATGAAAGGAAGGCTGAGAGATGTGATTGCACAGGCAGACAAACACAAGGGAGGCAGAGCAGCTAGTTAAGCTAAAGGCCAGTGTTGATACCAGAACATGCAGATACAAACTAGTCATGAATAAATTTCAGAGGGAAATGAGATGGAAATATCTGAGCACCAGGGCAGAGACTATGGACAAGCGCTGGAGAGTCCACACAACCAGGCTGCTCTTGCACTGGCGTTTGGCTGTAAAACAGGATTATAGGAGCAGATCCCTCGAGATCAGGCAACTGCATTTTGTGATCTGGGAAGTTCTGCCTGTTGCCAAAAGCCCCTTTATTATTCTGGCAGGGGAAGGATGCAGATCTGAGGAAGGGCATATGTCTCGTTGAGTGACTCCAAGAACGGTTGTTGAGAGCTTTTGGAGTGTTGCTGATGACAGGAGGTTAAAGATGATCCTCAGCAGTCTTTTATCAGTACTTCCCTCTTGGTTTTTGACACTGACGGATCACTGAGTTCCCTCTTTCATCAGGTTGGAGTTTCAGGTTCTGCACTAACTAGATCTCCCAGGTGGACTGGGAACACTGATTAAGATGGATAGAGTGAAAGCAAGTCCATTAAATTGTTAATAAAGAATATTACACACATACCTTAATCTGCAGCTAGCCTGACACTTTATAAAAGTACATTAGGATATAATCCAATTGAAGCCACAATATCAAGAACATCTTATCTCATCACAAATTGAAATTATATCATATTCCTCATTTCTTAAATTAAAAAGCTAAAACCTTTTAGTTTGCTCTCATATGCTTGTGTAAAACTTAATCAGTGGTTTTAACAACATTATTTTTCAATATGGGCCATTTCTGCTCTCATTTATTTACAAGAGAGAACTTCCTGGTAGAAGAAGTGATTCAATTTGCAGGAGGATACATCAAGCACTTAAGGATTTTGTAGGGATTGATTGATTATTTATCGTGTTATCTTGCCTGGAGACGTCTGATACGCCTGTGCTTTTGCTATCTCTCATTCCACCTAATGCTCTCCCTCGGCGTCTCGCTCCCCTCCGGTGCCAAGGGCGCTCTTCCCGCGCACCGGCGTCTGCACGGGGGGAAAGGGGGTCAGGGGAGGCAAGGCTGAGGTTGGCCCTGCTGGGATGAAGATGCTGGACTGGGCAGATATGACAGTGGGAGATAGCACAGAGGTGAGAGAGGTGGAAGGGTGGTTTGGAGTTCTGCTGGGTTTTAAGCGCTGGCTGCGGCACTGCTCGGCGGCAAACGTGTCCTTCCTTGCAGGGGAAGGAGCTGGGATGCAGAGAGCCTGGATGTGCCCCCAGGAAGGAGAAAACACCCTTGAAAGGCCATCAGCTCTGGTTGCTGGCTGGTCACCTGTGGCCACGCTTCCCAGGGTAGCCATAACCACCTTCGAGTTGCCCAGTGAAGCGCTGGATGATGTCCTGGCACATCCATGGGACAATGCTTCCCGCTCAGCTGAGCTGTGCCAGGGATGTGCTGGCAGTGGCTTCTCCAGGGATGTTTGCAGAAACCTCCTTATGCTTATGAGGGATCTGGTGACCCAGTAAGGCTGGGATTGGGGTGCAGAGAGGATGGGGCCACCTCTTTGTGCTTAAAGGAAACCGCTCTCACAGCAACGGCTGATTATCTCCCACTGCTTCACTGTGGCAGAGGGGCTCATTGGCAGTGACAATTAGCATGTCCTTCATGGAGGTGTCAACCCAAGGCCTAAGGGGAGGCATGCAAGGTCTCTATTTGAGAGGGGATGACCCCCAGGAGCCCTGCAAGAGGGCTGTGGCTTGAGCTTTTTCTTGAACATTGGCCACCCTTTGGTGCTGGAGCATGAGTGGGAGACAGAGGGATGTTGTCTGTGGGAGCTCTTGGCCTCCCATCCCTGGTGGAGCTTTGGGGCATTGGATATAGCAAGAAAGAAAAGTTTTTTGATTTTATGCAAGAAAACAATGGCAGTAGAAACTCCAACCAAGCCCTCAAGTGTTTGGACTGTGGTTGTCTCTCTGGCAGGGGAGGCAATGGGAACAAGAACATTTGAAGTTTATGCTTTTCACTGCTGCAGATTTTGGCAAATCGCTCTCCCTGCCATAGTTTTCCCTGAGCAGTTTGAGATCAGCTGGGTTTATTCTTTTATGAGTATTGGAGTGCAGGAATTGCTGTCTTCTGGTGAAAATAAATACAGAAATCCTGAAGCACGACTCCAAAGAGAGATGAGCCTGCAAAAAAGCACCACGCTGGAAAGGGAGTATGTTTGGTTTGTCTTATTTTTCTTCTGCTTTCTGGGATTTTAGGATTCCTGTTGCAGGGATTGCACCAAGATGACAAACTAGAGAGTTTTCAAAATGGAAACACAATCCCCCTGACTCCAGGAGCTCAGACTTAAATATCAACAAATAACTCAGGATGCAGTGTGAGTGCTGATGGAGCAGCTGACTCGGCGAGCGAGGAGGTGAGCAACTCCAGAGCCCCACAGAGCCCCACAGTCCTGATTTGCTGAACCCAGCGGAATGAATTCCTATATTGGATGATCCGTGTGCATGGGCCTCTGTGGGATCAGGGCCAACATTTGTGAAGTACTGTGAGATGCTTGGATGAAAGGGACCACAGAAGTGCAAAGTATTACTTTTTCATGATTGCTGCAATTGCTATCCTTGGGGCTGTCCAAATATTGTTGTTCCAAATGAAAATATAAAATCCTTTTGGCACGTTTCTGTTTTGCGTTGTGATAAATAGAAATGCAGGAGGGGGAAAAAAAAATCTCCTCCTAACAGTGAGAGTAGGAAAAGCAGCCCCTGTGCAATTTGTTACACATCTCATATGTCTCTGACTGCTAGCTGCAGAGATATTTAGAGGGAGTATTTAGCCAGCCCAGTGCACAGCCTCTGGAGTCCCGGCTCCTGCTTTGGTCCATGCTTGGTTGAACCTTTACAGCAGCTTTAAGGGTTTTTCTGCACAGCATTTCAGGAGAGGCTTTGATTCTGGAGGGTGCCAACTGCGCCGAGTGGAGCTAAGATGATTAATCAAATTATTTGAAGGGCGCTCGCCAGAACTGGGCAGTGACCAGTCTCTGTCCTAATCTCTGGATTGAGATGTCAAGCCGGCCTCCAGCTCGGAGCACGGAGCTCGCCAGGAGGCAGAGGGTGGAAAGAAATCTCCGGCAGCAAACAGCCTGGCAGGGCTGCCCGTGGTGGGGAGGGAAACTGGCCATCAGGGGCCATGGGCTGCTGCTGCCCAGGGGGCTGGGGGAGGCTGGGGAGCTCTGCATGTCAGGAAGGCTGGACAAGGCTTCTCTAGCTGTCGTGGAGCAGGAATAAGCTGATGGTTGTGCCTCAAGCTGCCTTCCTCCCACCAGGCTGCAGGGAAGAAGGGGGAATGGTTTGGATGTGCAGAGCTCCTGAGGGTTTCTCTGCTCCCATGGGATTTTAGGTTGCTGCTGAGCAGGATGGAGGAACAAGGGGCCTGGTGTGGAGGAGATACAGGCACAAATGACCAAGTCATTTTGAACTTGGTGCCAGTGTCAGGTGCCACGCAGAGCTGGGGCTTTGGGTGGAGTCTTGCAGGGAATGATGCAGGGTGGGTGGTGTGGGACGAGGCTGGCAGAGGGCTCCAGGAGATGAGGAATGCAGCGGGAAGCAGGGACTTTGGCTTGGCCATGCGCTGTTCCCTTCAGGGAGCAGCTGGGTTTGTCACCCAGTGCTTTTGTGTTCAGTAAGAGTTTGGTTTTATTCACGGTTAAAGATGAAACCAAAGCATCTGAGAGGGAGAAGGCACAGGCTGCAGCACAGCCCAGAGCAGCTGCGGTGGGGTTAAGGGGAAAGCCACTCACACGGGGACGAGGGACCCTCCTCTGCCCTCCTTCCCCTCCTGCTCTGGGGATTGCAGGCAGATGGGCTTTCCCCAGTGCCAGGGCGAGCACTTGGCACTGCTGCACAGGGAATTGCAGGTCTCACTCTCCTCTCCAGCTGGCTGGGTGGGCAAGATCTCTGCTTCTACGTGAGCCCCAAAGCGTGCCGGGATCCCCTTTGCCGCATGAGCTGACAGCACCTGCGGCGTTTCATGGACCACTGGCCTGAGCATCCTCCCTCTCTGCCTTCCCCGGAGGCTGATCCCTGCGCACCACTCAACTCTTCCTTTACAAAAAAACCCTCTTTGCATCTCTCCACGCCTCTTCCAACCCCAACCCGGGGGGCTCTCACCCCGGGCCGGGACCCCGCTCGCCATCTGCGCGGCTCCGGCCGGCGGCCGCTGGCTCCCGGCCAGCCCACGGAGGGCCGAGCTGCCGGCAGCCCCCCAGCCGCTTCACCGGGCACCCGGTGCCCACGGCACCGCTGTCACGTGTAGCCATCAGCTGATGGGGAGGATGACTCAGCCGGCAGCTGTCGGGCCCCTAAAATAATGACAAAAACAATTAGCAGTCCAAGCAGTAGCCTCTCCTTAATTATCTCCTCCGAGTTTAATTAACTAGCTAAATTATCAGCAGTAATGTAGGCATTAATTATGTCAAATTACAGTGTAAAAATCACAAAGTGTGGAAAATGTCAATTCAGCTGCGCTCACCTGCCGGGCTGAGACGGTGCCGGTGACAGAGGCTCAGCCGGGCGCAGGGGAAGGGCTGCTCCCCCTCCCCGGGGCATCGGGATCCTGCCACGGCAGCCTCCGTGACACCGGGGGGGACGCCGACACCGATGCCGACAGGAGCCGGTGGCACAGTTTTGGCTGGGAGCCGGTGGGGGCTGCCCGGATGGGTGCTGGAGTGGGGAGGGGGGGAAGCATTTTGGCTCTGGCAGAGGGAGGGGGAAGGAGCGTGGCTCCCCAAACCAGATGGCTTGGATGCTGAATTATTAAATTATGAATATTAATACAAATCAGACACGGAAGAGGTAATAATTTTGCTGCCCTACAGAAATAATTAACATAATTTTGATAAATTACATGATAAGAGAATCTCAAAATTGAGGTAGATTTATCTTAATTAATATCTTGGACTTGCTCCGAAAGGTAAATTGTTCCACTGGGGACTGGGGAAGGGTGAAGAAGGAGCCCCTGGCCCTGTGAGCCGGACCTTTCCTGGGGTTAGCATGGGGGGGAGGACAGAGCACCCCCTCCAGGCTGCACCCCAGCCCTGGCTCAGAGGGTGCAAGGTCAAGGTTATTCCCACTCCCATGGGGACACCGAGTGACTTATTTCAGGCTGCATGGGTTGGTCAGAGAGCAGAAGTCTGAGCTGGTGTCTCCCAACTCCTCTGGACCCAGAGCCACCCTCCCCTGGGCTCTGACAGGCATTTTCCCACAGCACAGTGCTGGGCAGGCATGGAGGGCTGAGCCCACAGGATAAATAAATGGCTTCACCAAAAACTGCTGCCCAAGAGTCCCTTGACTCTGCTTCAGGTGTCCCTGCCTGGGCTCATGGGCATTGCAACCCATGTTTGCTTTTTGCTGGTGAACTACCACAAGCTGAACCAATGCTGGTGGGGACATCCCAGCTTGGAAGTCAGCCTAGAAGGGAATGGGACATTCAGTTACCGAGTGATTTGCTTCACCATCACTCATTGTGGTGTTGCCACAGTCCTGTGTGGTTTCCCTTTGGCTTGCATGACTCCAGGTAAATCCAAGTCCCTCTCCAGGTGTGTGTGTGATGGTGGGCAGTGTCCTTCTCTTCGATGAGCTGTGGTTTTCCCTCGGTCTTTGTCTTGGTGCTGCTGCTCATCAGCTCTGCCTGCAAAGGGTGCCCCAAAAAGGATGTACAGACAGGGTGTGCAGATTGCTCTATGTGGCATAAAATGTTGTGCTTAAATCCCAGAGTCATCCAGAAGGGTGTGACCTCCCAGCAGTGAGTTAACCCCCAGAACATCCCCCAGGCACAGGCAGTGCTGGCACAGATGTGTGTGTGGAGGTCATCCATAGCTCATGGCATCAAAGCTGCAACTCGAATTACAGGGCTAATTGCAAAATTAAAGTCAATTATTCCTTACTATGACGTTTTTGTAATGTCAGATCAGGCAATGTAGGAGAAGATGTTATCTGCACATCCACATTGTCCATTATAAGTGTCCAGAGTGGTGGCCCCACCACAGTTCTGCCTGTAGCTTGGTTATGTTTCAAGTCTGTGCCCGCTGAGAGCGCTTAGAGCTTGGTTACTTGGTATATTTCTGACATGGGTGAGCAGGAGGAGAGTGAGGAGCAGCCAGGAGAGGCTGTTCTCAGGAGGTTTCAGTCTTGGTCTTGAGCTTGAGAGGTTTTTAGATTCACATCCATGCGTTTGCCAGCTTAATTGGCAAAAGCTTTAATTTTTCAGAGGGGTTAGAAATCTTGTTGATCTGTTCCCACTGGCAGGATTTAAAGCCTCAAACACTTTACTTTTTCAAAGAGCTGTACAAATGTTAACTAATACAGCCCCAGTTAAGCATAATCTCTAGATGGGGACACAGTCACACACCTCATGAGTCCCTCAGCCTGGATGGGGAGTTGCTGGGTCTCTGTCCCATGCTTCATCCAGAAGGCACTGTGATCTCTTCCAAGCCTTCCCTGCTCTCCATTATCCCCATGCCTTGCTGCTGTAAAACCAAGCTGTATTTAATTGGTTTTGGCTGTGCAGAAAATAACAAAAAGGGAAAACCCAAAGCCACTGTTTGCCGTGATGCCAAGGCACAGGCTGGAAACAGAGACCTCTCACCATGTGGCAGCGTTGGTGCATCCAGGTGAGACCAGGGATGGTGCCCAGGATAATAAGGGATATTCCTGGGGCACAGTGAGCAGTAGGAACCAGTGCTGGGAATAAAATCCACAGCAGGAGATCCTTTGCCCTACTGGGGGCTTCCAATTCTGGACTGAGTGCTGAGTGCCATAAATGAAGTTTCTTTGAGAAAAGTCAGTGTTGTTATGGAGCATGTGGGCCCACGGGATCACTCTGACAGCCCTGCTGCTCCCCACCCAGCTTGTGGGGTGGCAGAAGGGGGAGGTTTACCTTGGGATCCCCTCTTGTGCAGACCCCATCAAACAGTCCCCGCAGCTGGAGCTGTGGGCAGCCCCAGCAGCAAAGCAGGATGTGAAGCCAGGTGTCTGCACAGTGCTGGAAACCCTGGTCAAACAAGGACACCCTGCTGAGGGACGCTGGATGTGGCTCTGTGCCACCCCTCACCTGTGCAGGGTCAGTGAGCTGGCTGGGCAGCCCCTCCTCACACACAGGCTGGTGGCACCCAGCTCCAGCTGGGAGTCCTCTGGGCTCCTACTTGCACCCATCTGTGTATTTTCCTTGCAGAGCAGGTAGAGCCCGGGCTCTGGTGTGGCAGGAATGCCCCGTGTGCATCCCCAGGGGAGTTGCTGGGTTGGTGAGGCTCATGCTGTGTGTAGATATATGCACACACACACACAGAGACACAGGGATGGCCTGGCACAAACACCCACTGCAGCCAACAATTCAATCTGAGCCCAGCCTTAACCCCTTCACTGCTGCAGGAGGCCAATCCTGGGGCTCAGGGCTGTCAGGAGTGAGGGACACGCTGCTGGTGGCACTTGGAGCGACTGAGATGGGAAGAATGTGGCTGGCCCTTGGGGGGACCAGGTTGTTCAGCTGTGTCTGAAGAAGAGGATGGAGAAAGGAAATTGAAGCCATGTGTAATGTAAGGCAGATAGGAGGGATTTTAGGAGATCTGGGTGGAAAGAGGGTTGGATGGAAAGTTGGAGTGGAAGAACCCTCCCTTCCAGGTGCCAACAGCTGTAGGAAGAAGGTGTGGAGAGGGGAGAAACTGAGGCAGGGAGATGGATGGGCACATATGGAGAGGGGCAGTTGTTGGTGTGACTGTCCTGCTCCTGCATGACTAGGATTTTCGTGTGGGGAGAAGGAATCCAGGCCAAGACAGCAGGGGAGTGCAGGAGCCACCCCTACACAGGCACATAGGGGTGGGAGCAAGATGCTCCCACCTGGGAGAGCACATCTGTGATGCAGGGCTGAGGGAAACCTCATCATCCCCCTCCTCTTGCAAACTCCCCTCTGCTGGGGCTGAATGGGGGGAGACTGGCACTGCTTCTGCCTTTTGTGGTTGCTGTTTCCACTTTGTTTCAGGTTTCTCCTCTGTTGGGACTTTGGGCCTTCCCGTTCCCCAGTAATTATATAATTACTTCACAACATGCTGCAGGAATAGTCAGGGAGACGGCTACAGCTAGCACAACAATGGTGACAAGTAAAACATTAATTTCTGGAGTTCTTTTAATTAATTCATCAGGAATCGTGCTGTGCGGGATGATTACGTTAAAGTGTTTAATTACAAATTTATATGTAATGATGCACTTTAATTACTTTGGACTGGTACAATATTATTGGGCCCTTTTCCCAAGATTCCTGGCACTGGGTTTGGGCTGCACATAAGCAGTGCCATGGATGCTTGTGCCTCTAAATTATTTACATGGCATGGGAGAAATCCGGTCCTGATTGATGAGAGCAAATTCTCCCCTCAGCTGAACAGGAGTGAGGGCCGTGGGGAATCCAGAGAAGGAAGGTCAGCGTGGCGTGTGTGTGTCAGGCAGAACACCAGGGCATTTTCTGTTGGAAGAATCGAGGTTAATCTGGTGGAAACTGAAGTGATAGAGAGCCAGGCACGATAAATATTTATCAAAGGGACCGGTGTCAGGATTCTGGTTCAGCGATGCAGATATGTCCTGGATGGATCTCCCGAAGCAGCACGAGATGCTGCTGCAAGCAGCCCTTGCCAAGCACGTGGGGTGGTTTCTCCAGCTCCCCTCCTTTTGCTGGTCCCCCTTGCCTTTGTCTTGCCTGTCTTTGTGTGTGTGTGCATGTGTGTGCATGCACACTCATTTTCTTTCCCTTTAGGCTCCCGTTTTCCCCTCATCCTGCCTCTATTTGCCTCCGTGCACAGGGAGCATCTGTCATTCCTCTTTGTCAGCATCCTCCCAGGCTAGACAGACCCCAGAGGGATGGCCACGCTGTTAGAGAGGCCTGGGAGTTAAAGGGCTTCGAGTAAGTTTGGGGTCAGCCTGTCTTTAAGCTGCTCTACATGCAAAATAGCCAGTTGTGTAGTACATTTATATATAAAAATACAGATTATACAGGTATGGATGGATACATCTGTGCTACACAAAGTAGTCTGCAGGACAGGCAGCGCCTTGCTCTTTGGGGTTCACAGCTCCTGGCACACAAAGGTCTGGAAAAATTTGGGTTTTGTTTGCATTTGAGGATCTGGCAAGGAAGAAATCAGACCGTTTCCTCCTCAGGAGCAAGGGAAAGAGAGGTCAGCTTTGGGTTTGTTACACTGATAGGTCCTGGCAGGTACGCTGGTGAGGTTTGGTGTAGCGTCGCTGACACTTGTCTTGCAGTGGGTTTGTGTCAGTGCAATTGCAACCAGAATTTGCTGGCAAATAGCAGCAAATGGACCCTGTGAGATGCTCTGCTCCACTGCAGCTGTGACTTTGCATGCTTATTTTCTGTGCAGTCGCACAGATGATGCACAGCTTTGCCCAGGACAGCAGGGTCCTGGGGTCCAAGCCACTTAGTTGTGTTCTCTGGCTTTGAGCACACACAAAAGAAATCCTTTGTAGGTGCTGATGTCACACTGCCACTTTCTGTGGGTGCAAGTTGCTTTTGTGGGTGTTCCAGGTTCCTGTGGAACTGGCTGGGAAGATGTGAGAGTTTTCTTGTGAGTTGGGAGAGGCGCCTGCACAGAGGCAGGTGAGGATTGCCCTCATGGCCAGCACCCCTTGCCTGCTCTCTGGAGCACCAGAGCTCAGGGACTGCTTTTCTGCAGTGAGGGCCGTTCAGGTGGGTGAGCAGGTTGGAAAGAATCCCTCTGGGAGCCGAAATACACATCACCCTCCTGACTCACTGCTGCTGCTGCTGCTGCTGTAGCTCAGGAGGGTTGGGGAAAACCCTTTTTCCCAGGGGAAGATAGGATGCTTGCAAGCACAGCTCATTCCAGAAAGTTTTATCTCCTGCATTTCCCCCGCCCAGGATGGTCAGGCTTTGCAGAGGCTGTGCCAGCCTGTGGGAATGGCCCCTTACTGCACATGGAAGGGAGCGGAGCACTTCCCTCTGCAGGCTTCCTGTGCCTTTTTCCTTTGGAAATGTGTTCATAAATTGTGACCACACGTTGGCAGAGAGCTGGGAGTGCTGGACAGCTCAGTAAGAGCAGAAGCACCTCTTGTCACAGCCCAGGTATTTCCAGGCCAGAGCTGGTCCCAGCATTCTGCACTGCACATGCAAGGTCCTGCCACCCTTTTCCTGGCAGTCCTCAGCGGGCAGGGATTTGGGAGTGATGGCAGGAGCAGGGCTTTCCTGGATGGTGGGTGGGACACAGGGAGCTGTGAGCAAGGTACAGGCAAAATGGGTCAGCATCATGAAAAGCAAACAGAATGGATTTACATTTATCCTAAAATCCTCGAGTGGGACACATCCTGCTCAGATTTGTACCCTGCCCTCATGGACTTTGTTAGAATGCCATGCAGGCTTCACATGTCTTTTTTTTTTTAATTTTGCCTTTTCTTTTTTAGTTCGGTTTGACCTTACTGCAGACACCCAGCAATGGTTTCAGTGCTGGTACTTTGGGAGGTGGAGATGGGGCACTGCACAGGTACCCACCTGTCTCAGGTGTGCTGCACCAGTCAGAGGCACAGGGCAGCTTTCCAGGGCAGACCGGCCAGGAAGAGAGATCCATTTTGCCATAAATAATCCCCATCCGTGGCTCTTGTCCTGCCCGCACCGAGCAGTTCAGGTGCTGGAAGCAGAGGCTGCTGCTGCGCTGGGATGTGCTGGAGCCCCAAGGAGAGCTCCCTGCCACGTGCCCCCTCCCCATCGCCTGCTGCTGGGGGGACCTGGCGGCTCCCGCGGGGACAGGAGATGATGCCTGAGCTTCTCCAGCGCACCTGGGGGCTGCCAAAGGCTCCGGTTCTCCTGGGGCCGGGATGCGCGGACCCTCTCCCCGTTAGCGCCCGGTCCCTTCCCGGCGCGCTGTCCCCAGCGGCGCGGCGGCCCCGCGGCCGTGCCGAGCGCGGCTGGCACCGGGCTGCCGGTGCTGGGGAAGGCTCCTCGGGCCTGCCAAGGCCAGATGGTGTTTGCGAGCGGCGCCAGGTCCCAGCTGAGCGCTGCCCGGAGAGACGCGCGGGAGCTGCCGCCGCAGCCGGCGCTGCCAAAGCCGCGGCATATGCTGCGCTCTGCCCTACACCTGCCCACGGGCAGCGCCGCGTGGCACCGCCGCGCAGCGAGCAGGAGAAGCGGCAGCCCCATCTGGAAGGAGCTGAGAGGATAAAGAAGGGCGTAGGACTCGAGAAAAGGGGATAATAAAGCGGTGGCTCAAGGCGGGAGATGCAGCCATCCCCGGTAAGGTGGTGGGGAGCAGCGGGCGAGGGCTGAGCAGCAGCCAGGGGGTGGCTGGGACGTGTCCCCATCCACACGGACCCCATCCCCACCGGGATCCCCCTGTCCTTCGCACAGCCCGGGGCTATCTGCCCGGCCCTGTCCCCACCAGACTCAGCAAAAGGTTCTGGGAAACTGCTGAGGGATATTTAACTTCTTCTCAGGAGCAAACCTCAAACGGTCACGAGCACAATTGATGGGAGAATAGACTTTCTGCCTATTTTGAATTTACTTTGGTAAACTGTACTCACTCGGGGCTCGGTCTATAATTTATTGAAAAGAACCAGACTGGAAACCAGCTTCATACTGTGAGTAATTTCTAGCATCGTGTAATCTATCACCACGAGACAGGGCACTTTGTTTCTCTGAAAAATTATTTTTATAGTTGGCTTAGTAACAACAACTATTATTACTATTAATATTAATAACTACTTGTGTAAGGCCTTTCATGCGTGGTTTAGGAAGGGTTTTGCACATGAGTCAATAGGTGTTGGCTGCATCTCGTGGGAAGGGAAACTGAGGCACACATTTGGCCACTGCCTTGGTCAGACTCACCCTGGTGTGCAGCATCCTCACACCCAAAGTGCTTGGACAGCTGGGTGTTGCTGCCTGTTGTGTATTTCAAAAATATTTTAAGTTTTCATGATGAAGGAGATAAGGAAATTATTTTCTTTAAAATTTTGGTCTACTTAGATTGAAAAAAATATTGAGAATAGTCCAGAAAGAAATAGCCCCTGCCACATCCTGGTAGCTGGAGCTCATCCCCAGGGATAGTGCAGAAAGAAACACAACATCTCAGCTCGGAAACAGTGACTCAAATGTTCCCTCTGTTCAGTATTAATGTAGAAAATGTTAGGAGCCTTAGATTTCCCTCAGGCTGGCTCCCTGCTGTCTGGCCAGTGGCCACTGAAGCCCCAGCACTGTCGTCTCGAGCGCGAGGACACCTGCCTGGATGTGAAATCCAGGACCCTTCCTCACTGCAGCTGGTGCCAGGGCTGGGATCTGCAGGATGCCCATCCTTCACTCCGTGCTGCCACGCTCGCCAGCCTGGCTTATTAAATAACACGGTGACACTTTGCAGGGATCTCCCCTGTCTCACTTTCCAGGGTGGAAAAATGCCATTTCTGGGTAGAGAGCAGCAAAGAGCTGCTGCTGCTGCTGCTGGAAGCACACCAGGTGCTGGAGATGGGGAGAGAGCCCACAGCTCAGCTCCTGGGGTGGACAGATGTGGATGGGGACACTTCAGCTTCAGCCCCTCTTGTCCCCTCTGCTGCTTAAGCCACCTCCAAACTAAACGTGGTTGGTCTGCATGTGAGTGAACTAAGAGACTGGAACTGCTCCAGGCAACAATTGCATTCTTCTGTGGAAATGGTGTAAACTTTTCATCCATACACTGTTTTATCAGTAATGAGAGAGCTCTTCAGATGACCTTTATCCACCTCTCTTTCCACTTCTTGCTCTGTAGCAAGAATAATAATATTTAACATTTATGGAACACCCTACATCTTCAAATTCCATTTGCAGGTATTACTAATGAAGGCTTGGGTTGCTCCTGTGAGGTGGAGGGGTATGGCACTGTTATCTTCTGCATTCGCAGGTGGAAAATTCAAGGCAGGAGAGGAAGCTGGGCAGGATCAGCACTGGACCCTGAACTTCCTGCCTGGCCCCAGGCAGCAGCCCTCAGTGAATCTCTGGAGACACAATCTCTGGGCTTACTTACAAAATCTTCTCTTCTAGTAAGAAAAGGGGGTAAAAAAATATTAGAAAAAAATCCTCTCCCCCCGCCTGCCCCCCTTAGGAATTTTAGCTTTCTTTTGGTGTTTTTTTTCTTCATTTCTCTAATACAATGAAAAAATGTTTGGAGCAGAGACACGTTCCTTAATCCTGTACAATGGTAGTATAATCTTCATTTGTTCAGAGGCATCCAACCTGAATCATCCCCAAGCACTGAAGCTGGTGTGCAAGCAATACACGGCGAGAAATCCACCCACCACCTCAGTGTAGGTGCTCCCATTTAAAGCACAGCAAGACAGCCCAGGGACAGGGGAAGGACACCCAGGAGCTCAGTTTGCTGTGCCAAAGTCAGATTTTTAGGATTTACCTCGCAGGTACATGAGCCCCAGACACAGGCTGCCTGCGCTGTCCCTCTGTCCAGGATTTCTGGACATCAACAGTTACAGCAGGCATCCCTGATAAATTCCCCGTTTCCACCTGGAAAAGAACTCTAGGAAGTAGTGCAGGAGGAGCCCTGGTGGGCGGTGGTGGTGGTGGTAGTTAATTATCCAGGATCCCAGCGGGACTGAGCTGTCACTGGCACCGCTGAGGCTGGAGGAGCAGGGCCCCAGGGAGGGCAGTGCCACAGCTCTGCTCACACACAACGCCAGGCATCAGATGGAAAAGCAAAGTGTTTCCACTGCCAGACCCATCATCTCTGCTTGCAGGGTTAGTGAGAAGGACAGGCAGAAGCTTGGGGAAAGTCGGGGTGTGCATAACTTTTTTTTTTCCCTCAGTTTTCTCCGATTTCCCAGGACTTTGGAGGGTTCTGATCCATCGCAGGGTGAGGAAGCCAACAGATGGCACTGTGCTGTTTCTGGAGGAGCCCAGCCTTTTTGGAGGCCAGAGATGGGATGCCCGAATGCTGGAAAAGCCTTGCACTTCAGGGAAGTTTCTCCCCATGCAGAAGCACAAGCAAAGCCTCACCATGGCCCTTCACCTGCCCTTAGCCCAAAGCAGGTGTGTTTGTACAGAGCCATGGGACATTATCTGCTAACAGGAAAAAGGAGGCAGAACCACCCAGCAAACCAGGTCAGTGCTACAAAAGTTCAGATTCCTATCAGGGAACACTTTTCTCCCTGCAGCCTTGGTGCCAGGCTCAGGCAGACCGGACCCCTCGGGGCTGTGCCAGTGCCCAGCTGAGGAAATCAGCTGTGGGGAGCTGAGGATTTTGGCAGGAGCTGCAGGGCTCCCCAGAAGGGCAGCTGGGTCAGCTGGTGGCCCTTATCTGGAGTGTGACTTTATCCCTGGGGGCTCTGGCTGTTCAGCACCAGCAGAACAGAGGTGAGGGATGGTGGGGTTGGCTCCTGGCAGTAAACCCCTGCCTGTTTTTCCATCAAACCTCCCCTGTGCAAAGGTGCTCTTTATTTCACACATCCTGAGGTTTGTGTTTGCTGCTCCAGGAGCACAGACACGTTCATGGCTCCAGCCACAGGTTTGTGCCATGCAGCAGCCCTGGGCTGGTGGTTTAGGGTGAGTTATCCCCACCACTCCAAATGTGCCTGTCTCCCAAGCTGAATCCTTAACTTGTTGCAGGCCACTATTGTGGAGTCCTGCGGAGCCATTCCCCAGTCCTGCCTGGTGGGTGTCACTGGTACCACTGATACCTTGCTCTTCCTTGATTCCAGCTCCCTAAAGAGCTCTAAGCAATGAGATAAGGCCCCTGCATTGATATTGTTTCCTCCACTGAACAGCAAGTACCTGGGATGAGGATGGGGAAATCGAGCCCCAAACCCAGGATTGGGAGCTGCTCTTACCTGGGAGCCACATCTGAGTAGGTGTCAAGGTGGGGTAAGCTCAGAATGGCCTGATTTTCCTGCCTTGAGCCACCAGAGCCATCCCAGTGAGCAGGGCCAGCCCTGAACGTGACCACAGCTCCCCACCCTGCCCAGCCATCTCTCGGCCTCTCATTGCTACAATTTGCTGTTCTCTTTTCCCCTCCCTCCCTCCCTCTTTTGAAGCCCCTCTCCAGGTCCAATCCAGCATTCAGAGGTATGCAGTGCTTGCTGCCAGGTCCTGAGCATCCCCCAGAGCCCCTGTGCACCCTCTGAGGATGTGCTCAGTGTCGTGGCTGCACCCACCCAGCCCCCTCACCCTGACCCCACTGCCACCCAGTGCCACCTTTCCAATCACTCGAGTCACACCAGGGTAAGTGGTTATATCAGGCTGACCCCTGCCTTGTCAATCTTTGCATCATTCAAAGGCAATTTAGCCTATCTGTTTATAACGAGAGGCTATTGATTGAATAATCTGTTATTAGTGTATGGGTAGAACTTGCTCTTTGTTGTATTTTAATATTGGGTGTGTTGGTAGCTTAAACCTGCCTCTGCTGTGCCCTGCTGTAACTGCCACTGCAATTACAGTAAAGAGCACGAGCAGATACTTGATTAAGCCTTGCAGAGATTATTACAAGGCAAGGCCTCGTTCTGAATGCACATATTTCAGAAGAAATTGCATAAAGAAGCGTGCACGTGTGAATTCCTAGAATCTGCAAGCACAATTTATCCTTGCAGGTCAATAGCTCGTATTGTCTGCTCTGCCAAATTGTTCAAACATATACAATGCTCTCAAAACAGTGCTTAATTAGATTCTAGAGAACATTGACACACAAACAAAAGATATTAATATCAAGGATTTCAGCATCAAATGTAGTTTACACAGATCAAAGAACATTTTTGGTGCAAAGAGGTTATGGATGTGACAGGTTGTTATTCCACAAGTGCAGAATATGACGAGAGGGGGGAGCAGTGATCAGAGAGCAGAGCACAAAGAGGAACGAGTACAGACTCATGAGGGACACGGGCAAGATAAAGGTGCAGAAACTGAGGAGAAAGGAAGATTACTGGAGAGGCAGGGAAAACATCTTACAGAAAACAGTGACAGTACACCCTAAAATGGACATGGAGCTTTTGGAGGGTGTAGGGTTGTGAATTGCTGAGGTAGAATGTGAAAAGGTGATGACATCTTAAGAGCAAGACGCAAAACCTGAAGATGTTTGTAGGCAAAATCTGCTGTGAAATTAATGCCTAAGGTCTGAATGGAGACTTGGTCCTTGGCTGGGAGGCTTTTGTGGCTTGGTTGTTTGATGTGGTCTGTGTTGCTTGAAACTGGGATGTGTCAGTGAAGGGGTGAAGGAAGGGGGTGTAGAGAGGAGCTGGGAGAGTAGGGACAGGTCAGAGTCAGAGGTGGGCTGCCCAATGTGCAGTCCTAACCAGGCCTTGGATCCTGGGGGCAATGAGATAGGAAAGGGAACAAATATAATTAACAATGGTCTGTCCTGAGTTTCACAAATGCTGCTGAGAACAAGTGACATATCTGCACATGGGGGAGACTGATGGTTTGCTTGGGATGGGGATGTCCTGATGCCACCACCTCGGAACAGCTGCACGGTTTGGGAGCATCTTGCTGGAGCCTCAGTGAGCCTGGGATAAGCAGGACTGCCCCAAACCTGCAGCCTGAGCTGGGGAAATACTCAGTCTGGTCACCAGGTCTGAATTCAGGTCATCCACAGAGCCTGGAACAGAAAATTACTCTCTGGTGGCTACCTGGAACAGACGCAAGGAGCTGGAAAGGAAATATTGGAAATGGATGTAAGGGTAGGCACAAAGTAGCAGGCCAGGAAAACAAGCAAACAGCTAAAAGAGCAAGCCAAGGGGAAGTCAATAAAATTGACTTAAAATACATATGAATGAAAAAAATTAATAAGCCAAAGCTGTATTTAATGTCAATATTGTTGTAGTAGTCTGAGAAATCATGAATAAATAAGAGCAGATGGTGGATTGATCATCCAACACCAAGAAAGGCACTTGTGAAGAATATTTTCTTCTCAAGGCAGACAGACTCCTGTGTGTGTGTCTCGTTTGCTTTAATGGGAGTCATGTTTGCAAACTCCTGGGTATTAGGAAACAGGTAAACCCCAGTGGTTAAGGCTTGTTTTGACACAATTATTTCCTTTTTCTCCTGGAAAGTATTAACTTCTGCTTTGAAAGAGTTCCACATGCATATTACACTGTATGTCACAGCAACCTGCCAAATCCACTGTAAATTATTCAAAAATAGGCTGACAAATCAAGGGCTGGCATTTTAAATTGAGGGTAATTTGCAGCATTATTGAAGAGCACCCTCTCCCTTCAACTTTTCCCGATGAGCACTAAAACCAAACTGTCCCTGCTGGTTCTGACAAGGGAAGGATTGCCCTTATTTCAAATTCTGGCTGAAAGGCTGGGACCTGCACCTCATTCCTGAGAGATGCAGAGGGCTCTCAGAGCCAAGCACACAAAAAAAGCTCAGCTCCTTGCCCAGCTTTTCATCTGTTGATTTTTCCTTGTGGACAGTGCATTGCAATATCCTATTTCAAAAATTGGGAAGAGGGGAAACTGCATCACATTGAGCTCCTGGCACAGAGGACTTGCTATTAGGCTCTATTGCAGAGGATTGTTTAAGCATGCACTTCTGAAAAATTTTATTTTTATTGGGCTGTTTCATTAGAAGGGTCCTTAGTTACCCTGCAGATGCAGAGAGCAAGGAATTTGTCTGTCTCTCTACCACTAGTCCTCAGGGCCATGGCACATAGCCCTCAGAGACTGAAATAACATCCTTCATGTCCCTCTGAAAACGCATCATTTGTCTTAAAAATGTAACTCCTACATGAGAGTGAGAAAGGAGTGCCCAGGTACAAAGTAGTCAGTGTGCTCAACGATGCAGGTTTTAAGTCCAACTTTATTTCTACTCATCAACAGGGAACACAACACAACTTTGTATTTTTTCTCAGAGTTCTGAACTTACTGCTGTGCCCTAGCATGGCGTGGAAGAGGAGCAGTGGTGGAGTCACCATCCCTGGAGGTATTTAAAATGTGCAGATGTGGCACTTGGAGATGTGGTTCAGTGCTGGCCTTGGCAGTGCCAAATTAATGGTTGGATTTGATGATCTTAAAGGTCCTTTCCCACCCAAATTATTCTTTGATTCTATGAATCAAACTGCTGTTAAGTGTTGGCTGCTCATGGATGTGAGCACCCTGAGCACCAGCAGTGTAGGGACAGGAGACTCCTGTGTTGAATTCACAGGTAAGGAGATCCAGTCTTCCAGTGGAAAAGAGGGACCAGACCCTTGTGACAAGATGCAAACACACAAGGCAGGTAAGGAATGGTGCTGACTTCCAGGCAGAGGTGGAAAAGGCTGAAGGGAGATTTGTCTCAGGTTTAGGAAATCCTGAAGGCAGTGGATAATCTGGACACAGAAAGGTCGTTCACCAAATCCTGTAAATATGAGAACAAGAGGCACTCAATTGAAAACAGTAAGAGATTAGGTTTGAGATAGATAAAAGAGCTCTTCTGGACACGGCAGGTAGTGAACTTTGGGAACTTACTGCCACAGGAGGAAAAGGGGATTAGACAAACTCATGGAAACAGCTTTATAAGCAGCAGCTAAAATCCCTGGCCAGGGATGCGCCCTCCAGCATCTCTGCCAAGGCAGCTTAGGGAGCACGAGGGAAGTGCAAAGCAGCACGGGTAGCACACTTTTCTGAAACCATCAGAGACAGTGTGCCAGGCTGGACATCCCTCTGGATGGAGCCAGCCAGGGCATCCCATCCACGGAGCTCTCTGGCACGAGCCCGGCACGGGGCTGGCACGCTCCCCATGGCACCCGTGGCAAGGCCATCACCCTGCAGCTTCTTCTGCACCAAGGGGCGAGTGGCACAGCTGCTGGGGTGCTGCTTGCCCCCCCAGACTCGGGGCAGGGGCTCTGCTGCTTCCCTGCTCCCCATCCTTGCCGTGCTGTGCCACGGCAGCTGCCCAGAGAGCGCCTGGCCGCCGCAGCGTAAGGCGCATGGATCAATTAACTCCGTTGCTGGGTTCCGCTTTTGAATCAATTAACTGGAACTGAAATTAACTAAAAATATCCTTTGCCTATTAACAGACCGAACTAATTGCAATAAAAGCTGGAGAGAAAAAAAAAAAAGGGGAAACACGGAGATGTGTTTTGTCACAGCGAATCTCAGCCCTCATCTTGATTGCAAATATTCCTCATTTACCGGGCAGGCTAATGACTCCACAACCTCCAAATGGGTTGTGTCATCCCACGATGAGGCAGCTGTGTTTCCCACCATCTCCAGCACATCCCAGCTCTGCAGGGCCAGGATGGGGCCTGTCCAAGACCCACTCTTGTATCCACCAAGCCTCCTGTCCTGGCTGCTCCGTGGGGCCTGGCAGTGTTCAGCCCTCTTTGTCTTGCCTTCCTTCCCTTTGTTTCTGCCTTCAGTCCTTTGTTTGCCTGTTTTTTCCCTCTTTTTTTTTTTTTTTTTGTTTGCATCCATCATTTCTCTGTTGGCCTCACCATTCCCTTTCCTTCTTCACATGTGCCTCCAGGGATTTCCATCCATTCCCCCCAGCCCTTCCTCTCTCCCCATTTCCACCACCCTCTTCCCTCTGTCCGCAGCTCTATCCCACTCCTTCCCTCTGTCTTCCCAGCTGCAATTAGAGCTAATCAGATACCTGAGCAGCTCTGCAAAGCTATTAGTGGCTCCTGGCTCATCCCAGGGGGAGGTGAGCAGAGCTGGACAATTAGGCTTTTCCATGCAGCCCCCAGTCTGACAAGCACAATAACCAACGTGGGGCGACGGGCATTTCTCTGCCACTGGCCCAGGGAGCACCCCTGGCCACACTGGGAGTCCCAGGGTGGGATCCAGCAGGGAGGGTCCTCCTGGGAACCACACCTGGCCACCCTCCTCCTGCCCCTCTGCGTGCCCTGGCTCCGGATCACCCCGTTTGAGGAGCCTGGGGGGTGCTTTTGGTGGGGGCAGAGCCTCTGTGGCAGGGTCGGTGTGCCGGGTTTGTTGCAGAGAATTTCCCCGCTCGCTCTGCAGCCCAGCACACCCCTCCTGCTGCTGGATCTATGAGCTGTGTGTGTGTTTTGTAATTAAGCAGTTAATTGCACTGGAGTTCTTGATTAGCTTTGGGGGATGGTAATGTTCTAGCAGGATGAGATGTTGTGTACAGTTCAGAATCATTTACAGAAATTGGAGCTAATTTTGCTGTCTGTGCTTATTACTGCATTAATTTAATTTGGGTTGCTTTTAGCTCATTAACACATCTAATTAATTCGTTGACATCACTATTAAGATGTCTCTTTGAAATTGGCGTCTCCAGATAATCAGGATGGAAGAGGCTGACAGATCAGGCGCGAAGCTGACTGGGAAAATGGGGAAGAAAAAAAAAAAAGGGACGACTAATGAATTTTCCATCAGAATCGCATGGTTTGTCAGAGTTGGTATCAGAGAGGCAGAGACAGAGCTGGTGAGACAGAGAAAGGGCACGAGAGAGACAGCAGTGGCAAAGAGAGACTTTCTTTCAAAAACATTATATTTGTTAGGAGAGCAAGCAAGACGTGTGAGAGGACAATAAATATTCTTTAGTGAATCGACATCAAGGCTGCATATTTCTTAGTTAATTTTTCTCTCTCCTCAGTTTTCCATTGTGGCCTTTTGGCTGTTTTCTTTTTTTTTTTTTTTTTCCTGCATCGTAAATGATTTTGTTCTCCCAGTGCTGGGGGCTCTGATGGCCCAATTGGGCTGGGGACTGTGTGTTGTCCCTCCTGCCACCACAGGTCCTGCTCTGTCAGGGACAGGGGGAGGCTGCAGGGATGGGAGACCCTCTGTGCCCTGAGCTGCAGAGAGTGCAGGGGTCAGGGGATGGATGGACAATTGCAGGCAATTAAATTACGGTGGTTTAATGAGTTTGCACATATCAGCAAAGCCTCACAGTCTGGCTGTATGCTGGCCCTGCTGCATTTGTGAAATAAAACAGCTTAGCTTAAGGCTGCCCTCACAGTGTTTGTAGCAGAAATGTCCTGTGGGTTTGCAGGGATGGTTGTGGCTTGCTGGATTGGGAGGGAAGTCCCAGGAAGAATTTCCCAGGAGCTGCTGGTCCTGGACGTGGGCAGGAGCCCCAGAGCAGGGGTGGCTGTGGGGCACCCAGGACAGCCCACCTGCCACCCTGGTAAAAACACCCTTTGTGACATTCACAGGTGACACTGAACTGGGAACCTGGGACACCCCTGGAGCCTGGGAAATCACCTGCACGTGGGCAAAGGTGACTAAATCCAGCAAGAGGAGGCTGGTAGAAAGGAGGCAAATAACACCTTCCCTGGGCAAGAGCTGGTGCCCTTGTCCAGGGCATAAACTCACAGCCCCTTTATGGGTGCAGCTGTGAGGATGGTGATGGTGCCCTGAAACTGGATGGTGGCAGAGCCCAGGGGATGCCACTGGCAGGGTTGGAGGTAGGTGGCCTGCAAAAGAGCAGGGAGAGAAGAGCTGACACTGATCTTGCTCCCTGACAAAGGCTCATAAGGATGTGCTTAAAATGACCCAGAAGAGCTGCTTTTCTAGCTCCAGGACACTAATTCAGAGGGCTGATGTGCAAGGGAAGGCACAGCTGGCTAAAGGCACACAAGGAGGAGTGTGGGAGGAGGATTTGTACAGAGGGCAGAATAAAACCAGAAAGGAACAGGGGGACTTTGGGGCGAGAGGTGAGACCTGGGGAGTCCTGGTATTAGAAAAATTTATTCAGAGGTGAGGCAACACTTGAGGAGCAGACAGGGAAACACCACCCAGGGATCTTTTCCTTTCTCTTAGCCCCTCTGATGTCTGCCAGAAACTCTGCCAGGCACTGAGCCTACAAGCACATCCCTCAGCACACAGCCAAGCCCTTCAGCCTGATGAGTTCTCCCTGTTCTCATGTTATTTCCCTGTTTCCCTCAGATTTGCCCAGAAGAGCCTGGTCAGCCTGGTGGAGAGCTGGAAGCCTGAGTGTGGCCATGCTGCCTTAGCAGGAAACTCTCCCCTCTTCCAGCTCCAGACACACTGTCCCAAAAACATGAGGTCCTGGGCACAAAGAGAAGAGGAAGCAGACACAGATTTGTCCCAAGGTGGATTGTGGTTTTCTCCTGCAGGTTATCCCCATCCAACTGCAGAATTCACAGCCTCTTTCTGTTCCACATTCCTTCTGACAGGTGGGATAGAAACAGCTGAAACAGCCTCAAACTTCACCCATGCTTTCAGCCTTTTTGGGTTCACAGAACCCCCAGGTTTTCACAGTGCACGTGCAGACCTCCCCACATAATTACAGTTTGTGCTGACTGACAGCAAACCAGCTTTCCTCAGTTACCTCCCACAACTCCTGATGGTTCCCTCTGGAATCTGTGGGCAAACACATTGAAACCACCAATCCAGTCACCCCAGCACACTCCCAGCCACGTACTGCACACACCAGTCAGCATTGCCTGTTTCTGGAAGCATTTTCAGAGGATCTGGTAACATTATCTGGGCTGCAAACATAATGTTTCCTTCCCACCACCGCTGTGGCCCTCCCGAGGGAGGTGTGATGTGGATGGAGGCAATAGAAGGAGCATTTTCACTGGGAATAGCCATCCTGCAGAAAGGCTTTTGTAAAATGGCTTCAAACTTAATTGATTTTAAAAGAGAAGAAAATCTCAAGTCGCAGTAGAAAGGCTGTTGTGGAGGGAGGGGATGATGATTGCAAAGGGTCTCTGCACAGCACCTGATTCCATGGGAGCACCTGAAGGGTCTGAGGTCAACGTGCTGCCCAGTTTGCTGAACCCAGGCAGAGCAGCCCTGTGCCCCTCCCTCCAGGGACAGCCCTGTCCTCATCAGGTTCATTGTCTGTGTGCCCTCTCAGGCTGCAAAAGCCAAGTGGAGGAAGCAATTTCTGCCTCACAGCAATTACTGCCCTTGCTCCGAGTGAGAGGCTGGGGGAAATCACAGGCAGGACAGATGGGGCCAGGGAGAGGAGGCTCCAAGGTCCCTCCAAGCAGGGTCTAGGTGATGGTGAGGGGTTGCAGAGATGAAATCCCCTTCATTTCTTGCTTTGCTTTGCCAGACCTCACCTGGGAGAAGCTGGTGGCATAAGGAAGTGAAGAAGAGCCAAGAGCTTCCCACTGCAGAGACAAAGGCAGCTGAGCTCTGTGCTGTGCACTCTGTGCTGTGCACTCTGTGCTGTGCCCTTTGACCAGGGATGCCAGCCTAGGAAACTCATGGTATGCAGGCATCTGCCTGGTTTTTAAAGGCACCAAACCAGACTGGGGCAAGTTATAAATCAAGGAGACTGATTTTAAGAGCCTCTTTTCTGGCAGTCTTGCTTTGCCCCCACTGCCATCGAGCTGAAGCACCTGGGCCAGTGACTTCACGGGTGCTGTTATCTGTTCTCCTTCTCAAATGGAGATCAAATCCTATTCCAGCCCACTCCAAAAGAGAGAAGCCCAGTATCACTCTGAAAAGCCACAGGAGCGTCATTGGCTTTCTTGGATTCCTTGTCCAACAGCAGAGCTAAAACGGAGCATGATCATAGGTGTCTTCTCTCTGTGATTTGGGAGGGAAAAAACCCACAAGCAACCCCACACTGTGAGTCTAAAAACGAACCTGAGCAGGTCTGGTCTTTCTCCCCTGCATCACAAAGCTCCCTGTGAGCAGCACAGGGTGATTTACTCCAACGCTGAGCTGCAGCTCCCACCTGGGGAGGAGAAGTTTGCTCCAATTCCTATTCAATTTCATTCAAGGGAAGAGAATATTAGAAACTCCACTCTTTAGCACTTCATTAAACACTTTAGTTTAACAGCATCCTCCAGGGAATCCCAATCTGGACCACGTGAGCCAGGAGTAAACAGCTGCATCAATTAACCCCATAATCTCGAGGGTGCTATTAGAAGGTGAGATACCCTTAGAAAGTGCATATGCCTGCAATTAGGCTTAAAATACTTAAGTGTCAATAGCCTTAGTTATTTGTGCTCTCTGCTATTGATCTTGCTTATGTTTTCCACATTAAACAGTCTTTCTTACTTCATCAATAAATTAAGTGCTGTTTAGATTTATTCACTTTTTCTATTAAATGGTGCAAGCTCCTGAGCTCCTGGCCAGGCTCTGTGTGAGAGGAGGGTCTCCAACCCCCTTCTCTGGCAGCTCCATCTTGCTTTTGTTTCAGCAGCTGGGGAAAGCAGCAGTGGGAAAAGAACTGCAGGAGCTTTTGGCTTGGGTTGACCATTTACAAAGCTCAGGCAGGGAAAAGGAGGCATTTTTGTCTGGGTTTGCTGGATTTGCTATTTCATGTGATTGTTAGACCAGATTTGGAGGAGACCTTAGAGAAGGCCAGCTTTCCACACCATGAACACAACAGAAATGTTTGAGTTTCTGCCATGCAGGGATTTGAGGAAGGGACAGTGTCTACAGGACCATGCAGAAGATGCTTTTCCTGGCTTTTCTTCACAGTAAAAAGCTTTGGGAAGAGCTTTTAATCATCTGAAATGGCAACCAACCAGAGAGAGAGCCTGTTCTTTTTCCTCATACTTTCCATCAGCTTAATTACTGACTGCAGCCTCTTCCTTCAGATTTTTTGGCCCCCAAAGCAGGTGCATGCATAGAATGTGACTGTGCTGTGTCCTGGCTGGAAGCTGGGACCACTCTGGGATATTCAGGTGTTCCAGAAAGGTGTGAAACAGTGCAGAGACCTTTCTGCAGAGCAGGTTGAGAAGAGGGCTTGAGGAGGGGGAAAGTTTTATGATTGTTTCTTTTTGCAGGTTGACTGTTAAAATCCTAATTCTTACTCATCCAGGTGTGGACCAAGGCTGGGGTCCTGCTGCAGGGGAAGAGCTGTGCTGAGGGCTGAGCACACAGAATGAAGCAGCAGCTTTGGCCAAAGGCTGGTGGCATCATGTGCTGAAAATATCTACTGTCCTTTTCATTCTGGAAGTTCTTCAAGTGACTTCTCTCCTTTTCAGCATATCCCTTGAAGGCCTGGTGTCTTTCTGTAAGGAAATTGTGACACTCAGGGACATAGTTTAGTCATGGAGTTGGAATTGCTGGGTTAACAGTTGGACTCTCTGATTTTTTTTCCAACCTAAATGATTCTATGATTATTTTCATGGTCATTTTTTTTTCCTTTGGTCAACCTTATTTTTTTTGTGTTACGCTTAATGAATGTTGTGCTGTTTCACAAGGAGCATGCCTGGAAAAAAAAGGAAAACTTAGGGCATTTAAAAGAACAATCATTCAGATAGTTCACATTGTTTAGTTTGCTGTTCCCTGCCCATCTGGTGTGTACCAGTGCATGCAGAATTTTATTTTTACCCAGGCATTCCTGACTGGAGGGAGGCCGGCAGGCCCTTGTTGTTGCAATTAAACCGTGTGCTACTTTCCATAACTCATTAGCCCGTTAGTTTCTGGATTAATTCAATGTGCAAATAATGTCACAAATTGAATATTAGTAGACTTCTATTGAGGATTAAGAGGCAGTAAAAGCATATCACTGTGTCTTCATTGTGCTTTGCGTGACTGTGGTTTGTCCAGCATAGCCAGTGGTTTGTTAACCACCTGCAGCTCCCTGCCTCCTCTCCTTTGCTGCTTTGGCATGTACAGCCCAGGAAATGGATGAGAAAAACAACAACTGTGAGTGTGAATGTGGAGGTGTGACAGAGGAATTGCTGCACAGGGTCCAAACTCTTTTTTTCAAAGGAGAGCTTTTCCTGAGGGTGGCCCAGCTCTTCTAGAGATGCTCCCAGCAGCACTCGGTCGACAGCAGCCCATGGTCAGCTAATGGGCTGTGCTTGCTCCAAGTTAGACCCTTCACCTGTGCCATGGCTTGGATTTGGCAATGGATTTATCACCTCCAGTTACTTTCAGATGAACAGTTGAGGTGGGATTGCTAAAACCAGCCTGAGCATCCACATTATCGCTCAGAGATGAAGCAGAAAAAGCAGGGATTGGAAGGGATGCAAAGTCCCATCCCAGCCAAAGATCTCTGTGAGGACCCCAGCACCTGCCCCCAAGGCTCTGGTTGTGGGTTTGGGACCCATGGTGGGCAGTGCCAAGCCAAAACGAGCCCAAAGCTTTTAACCTCAGATGTGTTGATGGTGTCAGTGTGGGCAGGATGGCTCCGTGCCACGAGAACTTTCAGGGCACTGAGGAGCAAAATGGGTGCAGCTTTCTTTTAATGCACTGAAGTGGAGGCAAATTTCAATCTAATAATGTAAAGCAGCAATAACCATTATAATTAATTTATATAAAAGACATTATAAAATTACACTTGATGCATTTAAATCCCATCCAGGAGCAGTGCTCGTTTTCCAGTTAAGCTATGGGCTGTGCTAAGGCAGACGGGGAAAGAGGTATTTCAATATGTCTTATAATTTTATATTCTTTCTAATATCTCTCATGCTAATTTCATTATGCAACACAGTCAGCACAGTGATGTAATTATTGAAAAGTAATTTTGCAATAAATGGATTTAAATGTGTTCAAGTCCATTGTAAATTCAATCTCTTGGTAAAGGTGGATTGAACAGGCAGGAAAAAGGGAGCAGGGACATTGCTGGGTGAAAACTGAGAAGTCCTGAGCATCCCACATCAAGCATCTGCTTACACAAACTAATAACATCCACTTGAGATGGAGACCACTCTCAGAGCCAGCCTCCCTCCCTTGGAGCCCCCAAAGCTGCTTTTTGCAGAGGGCACTTCCAACCTTCATGGTGGGGGAAATTTTGGATCAGTCAAGTCTCCTCCCAGAGCAAGGCACTGCCATTTCTGGGTGTCTGCTTTCAGCAAAGTGGGTCCTGTGTGGGTGTCTTAGTCTGGATTAAGAGCTCAGTTACTGGGCAGGGACATAAAGATATTCTTCTGCATAAGACATGGGAGATGTAATTTCTATTCCTGGCTCTGTCAGAAACTTCCTGTGCTTCCTGGGCAAGCAGTATATCATCTCTGTGCTTCCATTTCCTCATGTGCACAATAGGGATAAGGAGTGCTTCCCCAGCTCATCGGTGAAATTAATGTAACATATGTAAAGTGCATGTATATCCCCAGATGAAAGGTGCCATTGTAATAATATTCAAATTATTATGGAAAATAGATAAAGCGACCAACCCCTGCTAAATGATCGTCTAGCTTTTCACCAGATTCATGAGATCCGTGCTAAATGTGATAAGGAAACTTCAGATGTCAAGTGGTTTACAGTCAGGCTCTGCTCATGAAACGGAGCTGGCTGTGCCTTTTAAGTGGAGGATGAGATAGCAAAGAATTTGGGGCTGGGAAAGTTGCTGCCGTGGTTAAGCTGCCCTGGTTTATTGGATACCACCATTCATCTCGAGGGGAAAGCTGGGGGATGCATGGCCTAATGGCCAAATCAGGACCAGGAACCCTTCTGTGGCAATGAAATCAAAGTGATAAAGCAGGGGCTGTTTGGTCTTTCTGTCCTCAGTGACTGCACACAGGTTTGGGATATCCCAGAAAAGTCAGGTGTGGATGGCAGTGACAAAGGGGAGGCTGGATGAATCAGCTTAGTAGGAACCCTTCACCCACAAGGATTGTGTTAGACCTTCACCAAGAGGCAAAGGAAACAGTTCTGCTGTCACTTGTAGAGCAGCAGCAGTGGGAGGATGTCCAGGTCTAAGTATTGAGGTGATGATACCTCTCTGGTGTCCTTTGTGCATCTCCCCTTTCCCTCAGCATCACTTCAAGGTTTGTTTGGACAGGATCAAGGCTTCCAGGTAAGCATCATCCATGTTCTTGGTCCTGGAGGTGTATCTGAGCAGGACTGGGAGCATGCAGACATTTGTGTGTTCCCTCTGAGCAAATCTACCTCCTGGAGTTCCCTTCCATTGGAAGGGGGTGCTGGCTTGGCCTCCGAAAAAGCCGTGCTGGGGATCACTGCAAACCTGAGCTCACGGGAGATTTGACTCCAAAAGTGCTGTGCTGGTCTCTCCTGGCACCACTGTACAGTTGCCCAGCACCAAATGCTCAATTATAGACAAAATTGAATTTACAATTTGCTTTTGGGCAATGTGTAAATTGGCCCTTCATTGATTATTAATGAAGTGCTAATTGCTCTTTGCAACCAATTTTTATGCAAATGCTATTAGTGCTATTTGCACAGTCCTGCAATTTACAGTTTTACATTTGCAATGGCCTGGTGAAAAGATGTGAAAAGATGACAGCTTGTCCTAAAAGAAAACAAGAAGGGGAGGAGGGAGGCAATTGCAAAACTTGCAAAACTTGGAGTAGCAAAATAACACAATTAGGAATGAGAAAACATAAAAAAACCCCAAACCAACAAAACACGAACAAACAAACTCTCTCTCTTTATTGATTGTTACAGATTCAGCGTTGACAGGGGTTGTTCTGAATGTAACAGGATCCCATGGCAGATGTAAACCAGACTCCAGGCATTTGCTGCGTGTTTCACCGAGGAGGTCAGTGTACGAATTTGCCTGTGAAAACATTGATGCGAGGCTGCCAGCATTACCCATTCAAGAGCCGGGTGCGTTTCTCGGTGACAAATGACGTGGTGTTAGTTTGTGAATCGGGTGTGGGCAGCTGCTGAGCCTGTTTTGCCACGGAGCTCCTCTCCAAGGTAACAGCTCTCCCTGCGTGGGACCAGGAGCTGAGCGCTCCCCATCGTCTGCCCAGGCTGCTGGGAACCCACAGAGCTCCTGCCCTGCTCTGCTGTCACACGGGGGGTCTTTGGACTCCCCTTTGCTTCTGCATCAGAGCAACACCTTGTAGACTCTGCAAGGAGTTATGTTTTGGCTGGATCCTACAAAATGGGAGTGTTGTAGGTCTCACTTTGTTCATGGGGAGTGAGGGTTTCCAGTAAGGACTTGTTTGCAGCTCCAGTTTCCTTAGAGGCTCTGGGTGTTCCTCTCTTCTCTGAGGCTTCACAGGAAACCTCAAGGTCAGATTCAGCTCCAAGCTGCTCCCTGATTGCTTCACCTACATCAGACAAGCTTCACAGTGAACTTCACTGCAGGTGTTTGGGGCAGCAGAGTGGCCTCATCTGCTGCACGGGGACAAATGTTGCTGGTGGCACAGGGCTTGCTGAGTCCCTAACAGATATGGGTTTTAGTTTGGATAGGGGCAGGCAGTCGTTGTTAGGACCCAGAGGAGGAGAAAGCAAGTGAATCACTGCCCAAGTGTGTTACTCCCATTTAGATGTCATTACGGGCATCATAAAATGGTTTGGGTTAGAAGGGACCTTAAAAATCATTTTGTTTCAAGCCTTCTGCCACGGGCAGGGACACCTTTCACCATCCCTGAAGGTGATGGATGCTTGAGCTCCAAGCTCCATCCAACTTCACCTTGGACACTTCCAGGGATGGGACAGCCACAGCTTCCCTGGGCAACCTGTGCCAGGGCCTCTCCACCCTCACAGGGAAGAATTTATTCCCCATATGTAATCTAAAGCTGTCGGTGCAAACCCATTTCCCCGTGTCTCTCTCTCCCTCCCCTTGTCTGCAGTCCGTCTGTGGCTCCCCTGCAGCCCCTCTGGGCGCTGGGGCAGCAGCGCTCGGTCCATTCCCGGGCTCACGGCAGAGCATTCGATGCCAGCCAAGCTCTCTCTGCTGCCCCTTTGCCACCAGCAGCTGCCCCTCGCAAGGGCTTTCCCGTGTTTCCCCCCAGAACCGCTCCCCGCTCTCTCCCTTTCCTCCGGCAGCAGCGCAGGAATTCCGCTGCAGCCGCGGGGATCGCTGCCGGCTGCCCCGCTCCTGCCGGGAACGCAGGAGATTTCCCCTGGCTTTGCTTCCAGCCCGCTTTGCTTCCCAGGGGGATACTCCCGGCTGCTCCTGGAGCGGTGGCTGCCGGTGCAGGGGGGACAGCGGGGTGCCGGGGATGCTGCGGGGTGCGGGGGAGGCTGCGGGGTGCCGGGGATGCTGCGGGCACGGAGCGCAGCCGGAGGCAGCGGCTGTTTCCCCCGGAGCAGCAGCGTGCTGTGAGGCCTCGCACGGTCACAGCGTGGCACTCTTTTCCAGAGCACCGTGCCTGGTGCCCGTGGGAGGCTGCTCTGCCCGCGCCAGATCCCATTCCTGACCTCGCCAGCAGCCCCAGGGGCGCCGCTTCCCAGGAACCGCACTCTGGTCCCCCAGTACACCCTGCTCTGGCCACTGTCCCTCCAGCCTGAGGCTGCTGCTTCTCTGGGCATCACAGAGTCCTGCAGCCACCTGAGTCACCCCAGGGCTCAGCCCCAGGACTGTGTTCAGGGGATGCTTTATGGCTGCTCAGAGCCTAACAAGTGTGCCTGTGTATCATGAGTGTTTTGTGGAAAGACCAGGTGGAAAGTAATTTAGAGGGGAGTATAATCTTTGGTTTTAATCCTGGCAGAACTGTTTGGATGAGGCTTGGAGTTACTGTTGGTTTCCCTTGGTTTTGGGGGACATAATCTGCTTTTTCACGGTGGATGTCCCAGTCTGGGTGAGGATCCAGATGTGACAGCTGAGGTTCCAGAAGATGGGAATGCAACCAAATCAACCCAGAGGTAAGAGACACCCAGCCGCCTTCCCCCAGAAAATCCACGTGGTTCCTGGGCTAAAACGTGCACTGTGCCCAGGAAAGAGGTTTTTCAGCCTAGAAAAACCCAAGGAGCTGAACTTGGCCTTGACTCGAGATGGCTGGTGACACTGGACAGACCTCCTGGTGCTTTAAGGTGTGTGCAACAACACTCACAGCCCCCCGGGAGCAACGCCCCAGGGGCAGACACCCTGCAGGCAGCCCAGCAGGAGCCCCAAAAGCCAGGGACCAGCAGCACTCTCCCCCTCCAGGAGAAAGAGGGCTGCAGCTCCAATTTAAATAATTGTTGCCAGGCTTTCAGCAGTGACTCGTTGGCGTCTGAGACAGGATCCCTCGTTAGCAGGGCACTACCTGGGGACACGCCCTGCCCTGTGTTGCCAAGGCACCTTGGCCAGAGGGACTCTCTGCACCTCCTTCTGCTCCTTCCTCTCGCCTTCTGTTTTCCAAAGCAGCCCTGGCTCAGCAGAACATCTCAGCTCTGTGGGCACAGACATGTGCACAAAGCTGCCTGCACCCCAAAAGAACTCTGCTCTGCCATGGGCCCTTGGGTCTTTGCTCTCTGTTTTAGAAGAGATGGGGGAGAGACTGTTTTGCTGGACCACTGAGCATCGTGTGGGCCAGTCCATTCAGCTTTGTGACCAGGATGCCATCTGCACCCTGAGGTCCCAGCTTGGCAGATCAGTGTTGGGCTTCCCTTGGCCAGGTGGGCACCTTGAGGAAGGGCACACATGGGATGGTGAGATAGGAAGGGAATAAACTCACTTAAGCTGTTTTAATTTTCAGATTCCCTCCAGGCTTAAAGCACACTTTCCTCTTCAGCATTTTCTTCTGTTTTCTTTCCAACATCTGCTTTGGAAGGCTGTTCTACTGATGAAATAGGAACAAAGTTGTGTTTTCCCCCACTCCTTGGCAGTGACTGCCTGCCATCAGCAGTGGCAGTCTGGGCTGGGCTTGTTCAGCTCATCCTTATTCTCCAGGCAGCACAGGGAGGTTCAGAAGATGGAGGAGAAAACCTCTTCTGCCATGTAAGAACACTTCTCTGCAAGTGATGCTGGATTTTCTTGTCCATAAAAAAGTCCCTCCTCCACATGGCAAACAAAACCCAAGAAGAAATCGTGGACCTTATTTTTTGTGACCAGTGCCCTAGCAAGACCCCCTTCCAAATCCCCCAAATTTGAGGAATATGTATTTTAAATACGACGCTACGAAAAACATGTAGTAAATATTTAATTTTATTTTTATTAAATACTAAATTGATGATGGCTGACACTTTATTAAAGTGTCAGAGTGAGTGTTCCTACATTCTAATTACTTATTCTAACAAGGAGGCAGCCTCGTCAGGAGCTGTGCGTGCTGGCGTGTGCAGGCGAGGGGCGCTCCTGGTAACTAACACCTATTAAACTATCATTTGCACCTAGAGGCATCTCATTAATATCTCAACTGGTGAGACTGCGCTGCCAGTGCCTACCTGACCCAGGGTGTTGACAGGAGAAATGGCTCCGGGAGGCCTTTCCTCGCTCCAGGCTTTCCTGTACAAATAATTCCTATAAAATTAATAACGACTATTCCACTTAATTGAATTCCTGATAAATGAAGATTCTTCCAGGCACCTGTTAAAAGCATCCAAGAGATGCAGGAGGGGTGCTGCCTCTCGTTCTGGGGGCAGTTTTGTTCCTTCTCTCTCTCCCATTCTGGCTTCCTTTGTCTCTCCAAGCCTCTTCCACCCCATTCATCTCTCCTGCTGCTCCCTCCTTGTCACTCCATCCCTTCCTTTCCTGACCATGTCTTCTCTTTTTTTGCAGCAGTTTCCTTTCTGATCTCCTACTTGACTCCCTTCCACTTTCCTGGCTCTGCCTGGATCCACCTTTATGGCTGCCCATCTCAGTGACTGATTTTCCTTCTGGAGCCTCCCTCTCGTTTCCCCTCCTTCCATCTTTATTTCCCTTTCATCCATGTTCCATTTGGCTCTTTATCTCACCAATATGACCCATTTCTCTCAGGTTTCCTTCCAGGCCCTGAAGAGGTTTCCTCAGAGGAATCTCCTCACTGATGTGAGCTCTCTGTTGGATGAGGTTGTGGCATTTCACCCTCAGAGCCATCCAGCCATCAAGAAGACACGTGTCCTCCCAAAAGTGGAGTTTGTCATCCTCAATAACTGAGGGAAACTGTGCATTCATCCCACCTTCCCCATGGATGGAGAGATCTCCTGTGTGTGGAGAGGGGATTGTTCTCAAACCAGTTTATATCACCACCACTTGGATGCCAAATCATTACAAGAGGGGTAATGGGCCTCTAGGAGGGACACATTTGAGTTTTAGGGCTTTTTGTTGCCTTGTGCAGCTGCATAACTGGCATTTGGGTTTGGTCATCAGCTGTTGAGGTTTGCTTTTGTCATTCCTTTAATAAGTATAAAAATAACCACTAAAAATCTCATTCTATTTTTATTCTATTCCAATTAGAGAAACAAACTAGAAACTAGACTTAGTATTACAAACACCAACTCGAGATTCAAAGCAAGTAACTTAAAAATAAATAAATACATAATGGAAAAAATATCATTAAATAACACATGAATAACAAGTAATAGGATTTTAATCTTCTTGCTAGGAGAGGCTACTTCTTCAGCACTAAAGGTGACTCACAAGCAGCATCATTCTGGGAAAGTTAAAAGTGGTAATTCGACAGGACTCAAGGATTGTGTGGGACTCAAAGGGATAAAACAACCTTGCAGGGGACTCTCCTTCCTCTGTCTCCTAGTGATGAACGAAACTGGAAAGCCAGATCAGTTCAGAGCTGCTGAAAAATAAAAGATGATCACGTCTCCATGAATATCCAGGTAGGCTGGAAATCACTGCCCTGCAAGGGGGTGATGCTGAAAGCTGAACAGAGTTCAAAAGGAGGTTCAGCTTTTTTATGGATAGCTATATCTAGAGCTGCATGAAGTTGTTATTATTATTTTTAGTGGTGGTGGTGGTGGTCTGGAGAGCATCTCTGTGTGCCTGCACCAGGAGGACTCCGTGAACCAGTGAAGTTCATTACTCTCAAAACAGGGTTTCTTCTGCCAACTTCTGCTGCCTCCAGTGGTGGAGCTGAGACAGACCCTGAGGCCTCTGGGGCACCTGGAAATGGGATTGTTGTGCTCAGAGTTTGCACTCAAGTTGTGTGATTCCGTTCACATACTGCTGTGGCGACATCCAGAATGGAGATGAAGATGAGAAAGGAAAAGAATAAGGCAGGGAAGGAAAAAATATGGTTTGTGGTGATGGTGGGAAAGCCAGAAGGGGGGAAGGAGAAAATCTGAAAGAAAGAAGAAACAGGTGGAGAAGGAAAAGGATTTATTTTGACGGGCAGTAGGAGGATGACAGGGGCCAGTTCCAGCAGAGGAGAACCTCCCATTGAAACCCAAAAGTATTTACTTGGGGCAAGTCTTTCGCAACATATCAAACAAAGCAAAAAAAAAGCTGATTCTTTTGATTAGAGTAACTTGGTGTTTGGTACCGGGCTGGTGGGTGAGCTGGGAAAGCTGAACCAGGCAAAGAGGAACAGGGGAGAAGGGTGCAGGAAATGAGAAAAAAAATTATGTAAGCGAAGAGTGTGGAGAGCACTTGGAGGGACTGATGAAACTGTGTGTGTAGGACGGTTTAATGCCTTAATCTAAAAGAGATGACAACCAAAAGTTGTGAACACTTGAAGAGGATGCTGTGTTTGCTGTGCAGAGAGGGCGGGCAGGCGTGGCAGGGGCAGGGCTGTGCTGCCTTCCCCGCCTCGCAGCTGGTCACTGCTATGGGTGTGATTTAAGGCAGAACCTGGCCTTTCTTACATATTTCACTTACTGCCTTGATTTTAATTGACCCTGTTATGGGCATTTGAAGCGTTTCATGAGCCTGGGGTGCCTGGTTTCCCAGGTCAGAGGGAGGTGAGCGCTGTTCCTCTGCCAGAGGGGAAGGGAGTGCTGTGCAGAAGCTTTGGGATGGAGAGAGGGCTGTGAACGGGGGTGCACCTTGTGCTATTTCTGTAGTGGCTTTGCCTGCCTTCATCCACCCTCCTTTTCCCTCCACCATGCCCCTTTCTTTTCCCTGCTTAGAGAGTCTGTTTGTCTATACTCGTGGCTTTTGCAGCAGCACATTTGGCTCCGACAGCAGCGCAGCCAGGAGGCCAATGGGGGATTCCATGTGCCCCTGGGTGGCTCAGGCTGCTGGGTGCCCCTGTCCCCATCGTTCAGGAGAGCTCCCCAGGGCTGACACTCGTGGTTTGGGCAGCAGCAGCCCTGCAGCAGGGCAGGACAGGGTGCAGGACAGGGTGCCATGCCCCAGGGTGCGCACCCCACTCGTTCCGTGGCAGCGGATGGGGCAGGCTGCTCAGAGGTACAGCTGCCCGGCCTCAGAGCAGTGTTTATTTTCCAGGCTGAAAGGAAGCTTGTGATCCCAAAGCCCTCTGTGTTTAGCCAGACCTCTCATTCACTTGCAGAGGAAACCCATGTCAGCCGCTCCCCTTTGTCTCCCCTGAGCTATTGCTTTGAATCTGAAAGGATTGGGTGCAGATTTCAAGGGATGTTCAGACAAAGGCTGTTTGAACAGCACTTGTGTAAATAATCCATGAAAAACTCTTTGAATAACGTCAACGAAATTTTCTCTGAATTTGCTATTCTTTTTCTCCAGCGGCAGAAAGAAGTGGAAGTCAGGAAAGGGAGGAGAGTCGGAGGAAGGGAGGGAGAGGGGGAGGAAAGGGGTGGGAGAAGCACTGACACTTTTTTCTCTCTCTGCCAACTTCTCTCAATGCCAAGAAGTAGCTTGGCTTAGGAAAAAAAAAAAATCTCTTTGTTATTTTCAGAGCTTTAAGAATAATCTCATACGGGACCTCCGTGTCCTCAAACTTCTCCACACATTAAATGTAAGGGGACACCCTTGCATTTCGCACAGCAAGGGTAATGTCGAGCCAGTTAATTATTAGCCGTGTGGTTTAATGTTCACTTGCTGTACATATGTACGAAACAATTCCCCTTCAGCACGTCGTTTAGTTTGCATTAAAATGGAGATAATTGTTTGGATGCCAAATGTTCCCGTCCCGCCTCCCCCATCCCTCTTCATACAGTTTATACAAATTACAGCCTCAAACAAGAGGGACAAAAAGTCTTTGATTTGGTTCATTTTGAAGACATCCAAATTGAATCCTGCGCTGTGTTTGGGGACACCTCAGCCCTTGGGCTGGGCGAGGAGGGGGACAGGGGGCAACTCCGGTGTCTCCCCTGGAGCGACACGGGATGGGACCGGGAGGCTGCGCCTGCCCCGGGAAGGGGCCGCGGGGCTCTCGGCTTCTTCGAGAGCCGGTTCAGTGGATGTCCAGGAGATGGAGCAGTGTTTCTGTGGCCTCTGCCGCCGGTGCCCCTAACGAGCCAGTCTGTCTGAACTCGGAATGAATTTTGTTCCCTTTTCATCACTCCCTGATGTCCAGCTGCTCCTGTCAACACCTTCTTATAGCATGTAATTCATCGCTCAGAGTGACAGCTGGGGCCGTGGGGCTGGGACCAGCTCCTCCTGCCATCGGCTGCACCCAGAGAGAGTCCCTGGCCAGGGCAGGGGCTTCCCTCGCCCCCTCCCCGCACCTGGGGCTCCCAACTCTCCAAAGGATTCCCCAGGCAAACCCAGGAGCAGCCCGGCTTGCCCTGTCCCCCTCCTGCTCTCGCTGGGGAACCTCTGCTGGGGGTTTTGGGGGGAGCATCTCCCTTCCAGACCCCGTCCCCAGGAGGTGCTGCGGGGCTAGGGGAGGCTGGGGAGAAGGGAACGAGGCACTGCTGCCAGGAGGGAGGATGGCCTGCCACCTGAGCAGCGACCACCCAGCCCTTTTATTCCTGAGCTTTGGCTTATTCTGACTGCAGGTCAAAGCAGGAGCAGCCTTGTCCCCGGGTTTATGGGTTTGCACCCAAATAATGAATAGGGGCTGTCACCCCTTGCATCCCCAAGGCACATCTAACAGGGAGATGCTGTGCTAATGACACGGTGCACAAAAATGTGCAGCTTCCTTTTGTACAAATCCCCAACCCAAATGCATTCCTCCCTTCAGTCTATCCATCAGTTTCTAATAATTATTCTTTAACTCAGCACTTCTGCCTTCAATTCTTCCCCCATACCTTCCTGCTTTCCCATAATTTATTCTATATTTCACCCATTTCTTGTCCTCATTTACAATTCTTCTTTATTTTATTACTTTGCATAATTTCCTTTTAGGAGTTGTCATAAAATAAATTCTGCCACCTCTGTCTTCTCATTTCTGCTCTCAAGTGTCAGTGAGTGCTCTCCTGAAGCCGTTTCAAATGACTCCCAAACCCCTGTGCTGGAGCTACCCCAATCTTGGAGGATCTGGGGGGTCTTTCCAAATGAATCAGTGCCCTGAGTGACATCTGGAAAGAAGACCCTGAGTGTGAATCCAGAGTGAACCTCCAGCCAGGTTCTTTTGCTATGGTGAAATGCTGACATGGGCAGAATCATCATCTCATGACTGACCAAATCTGAGTTAAAAATACTGATGTCTGAGCAAATTAGGATGTTGAGGAGAAAAACTGCTGACATATTGGTGTCCAATCTGTCATGGAAGGTAGGGAAGCATGTGGGGAAACTGAGGCACAGAGCTCTAATCCACATCCTTCAGGGTGTGAGATGCTTGGCTCTCTTTGAATCCCAAAGGCAGAGACATCTGACATTTTTGACAGTTTGTGTCTGATTCACCTGTTCAAGTTCACACAGGACACATGTAGGATAGAGATAAAGAAAACAGAATGCAAATTTTCTGTGGTTCATCTCTGAATCTTTTAGCTCAAATGTGGCCCAGCATGAGGAGGAGCAGAGGATTTGGATGAGCTGCTCTGTGTTTCAGTGCACTCCATCTCCAAGGAAAATAGAAACTACTTGTGTGGAGTTGGAGTCCAAACGCTGTTGTCTGCTGGAGAAGAAGGTGGACCTACCACATCCATTGAGCAGCCCCAGAGCCATGAATTTCCAGTTACCTCCATGGAGTGGAAATCTGGAAATTTTGCTCAACAACTTCTATGCAGGGTGAAGGATTTGGGAAAACTATGGGAATACTGATTGATGAATGGTCCTTGCTGCCCAGGTACAGAATGTGAGCTTGTGATGAGACTCTCTTGCCCTTGGAAATTCCTTTTCAAGAGGTGAGCACCCAGGAAGGACCATTTCTATGAAAGGCAGTAGAGCCTCAATGTGCCCATGAGATCTGCAAGGAGGCTGCATTCAAGAGAGGTAAGAAACAATCAACCCCCAACCCTGGTAATGTGGGTCCCTCCTTGAAAGGACCCTTTTCCCTGCAGACACAAAGAGGTCCCTTTCCAGCACAGTCCTGCAGTAAAGTTCAGGGCCATTCCTGGAGGTGGCTATGCAGGAATCTGTGGTTCATTTCATTTTTTAGAGGGTCCTGATAAGAGATTGTAGAAACAAATGAAAGCAGTTGCTCTGTGCCCAAAATCTGTGGTGGTTTCTCCACTGCAGGCTTCTTACCTGCCTTGAAAACTCCAAAGTTGTGGCATCGTGCACTAAGGTTCATGAACCCTTTCAAAGGCTCTTTGTGAATGAATCCAGCCCCAAAGAGGGCTTTGTGTGTGAAAACCACGTGGTGTCACTTGTCATCCCCTTGATTTTTAAGATTCTTGGATCTGAAGCTCAAAGTAAAACACACGAGAACAAAACCTCAGAGGAACAAGATCGAAAACATCCTCCTGGTTCTCTGTGCTGGATGAAAACCTCCAGCTTCATGTTCCCAACACATTTCATTTTGTTTTGTTTGGGTTTCTTTTCCTAGAATGGAGAAATCCCTGTGTGGTTTGGGTTTGCGAGCAGGATTTTCCCTTCATGCGCTGCCACAACCACTGAGATCAGCTGAGGCACTCGAGTGAACAGATCCTGGGTGTAATTGTCTGAGGGCTGGTGCCAGCTTTTTTCAGAGGAGGGACCGACTGGCTGTGTTTCAGTTCCACCTCTGCCTTGACAGAGCCTGTCTCCTTTAATCATTAGAGTTCAGTGCACGGCTCTCGCCTGGCACGAGTCGGAATCTCATTTGTTTTGGAGGGAGATTGCTTCTTTTGTTAGTTTAGGTCTTTTGGTTCCAGTTGTGTAAACTGGGACAAGCCGATCCCATTGGCTCTGAGGAGCTGACAGCCAGGAGAAGGCTGCTCTGCCATTCAGTTTGGGGGTTTGGTTTTAAATCTTTAATACGTTCTGGTTTCCATAATGAGGCACGTTTTACAAAGCACGAGCTGGATGAGTGTGTGTTTTTCCCAAACTCAGGGCAGTCAACACAAATTGGGCGCCATAAACTGAGTTTCCTGAGCAAACTGAGTTCTGAATTTATTCAGATGGAAGTGCATGTTGTGTTATTACAGCCTTGCAAAACTCTAGTTAATTTATGGTAGTATCAAATCCATTTTTTTAATGACAGTGACACTGCCAAAATCTTTGCAGATGCAGAAACAGCTTCACAGGAGAAATTTCAATCTAACATCAACAGGAGATTTGGAAGATGAATTGTGCAAGGATCTCCTTCCTCCAAAGAAGCTGCTTTGTTTTGCTTTTTAGCATTTGGTTTGCCTCTACTATTGTCTGGTTTATGATGTTTTAATTATTGCTGTTTATTTATTATAATCATATTTTAATTGTTTGTGTAGTGCCTTGAGTGCCTTGGCAGGGGGGCGTGTTATAAATTAAATTATTATTAAAATGTTATTATTATGTGTACCTACTCCAAACTAAGCTAGAGCAGGGAACACACTCAACTGCCTGGAATTAATTCCTCCCTTTTCTTTTCCTTTGTCTCTACTCTGGAACATAGTTCAAAGGGTTGGAGACAGAAAAGGATCTTTCACTGACTTCTGGGGCAAGGCAAGTGAGGGGAGCTTTGCTCTGGACTTCCTTGGGGACCCCGTGCTGCCTCCCTTGGGTCCCAGGGATGAAGTCAGGGAAAATGAGTGCTCTGTTAGTTGGGGAGAGGTTGGAGTTATTTTTTGAGGGGGCTGGTTGATGTTTGCTGCAGTACAACTGCATTTCCTAGTTCTTAAATGAAAAAGGGGAGTGTCACGTGTGCTTGTGGTGTGCTCAGAGGGCTTGGCTCAGTCTGAACCCCACTTTCCATCTCCTGACCTTTCTGGTTTGCTGCAAACATCACCGTGGGGTCCCTGCAGGGTCCCTGCCAGCCCAGGGAAACCCCAGCTAGGGAGCCCACAGCTCCTGAGATCACAACCAAGGTTTCAGCCTCTGGCCCCACTCCTGGAGCACAGGGTTGATGCTGTGGCTCCTCCACTTCTGCTTTGGCTTCTTTGGGGTCTCCATGGGGCAGAGACCAGTTCCCATCTCAAGACCAAAACACCCTCACCCCCAGCTCATCCCAAGACCAAATAGGACAACTAGGAAAAACCTGATGAGGAGACACGTCCTCTCAACTTCATTTTCCCTTATCTCCCCTCAGATTTTCTCAGACCCCTCTGTCCCAACACGGCCTGGCTGTCGGTGTTGCAGCATCGTCCCATGGCACTAGGATCCAGCTTGAGGGTCACCAGCCCCACAGATGTCATCAAGACTCTTTGACCAGCATAGAAAAGAAGGATTTCCCCCCTTCTTCAGACCTCCTCACCACTTGTTCAGAGGCTCAGGTATGAATTATTTGGGTTCTCTGTGGATAAT
Source organism: Rhipidura dahli (assembly GCA_013399225.1). Taxonomy (NCBI): domain Eukaryota; kingdom Metazoa; phylum Chordata; class Aves; order Passeriformes; family Rhipiduridae; genus Rhipidura; species Rhipidura dahli. The sequence continues at coordinate 168,749 of VXAC01006397.1, forward strand.
CACCTGCTGCAGGGATGCTGAAGGTACTGGGGTGTTATGGTGGTGGGAGCCCCACAAGTACCACTGATGGATTAATGATAATGTGAAGGGTTTTCTTATATTAGCCATCAGCTTGCTAATGAATATTAAGAGACAGTTGTCATAAGAGCATCTCTGCACTTTGGAGCTGGTGGCAAACTTCACACCTTTAGCTCTCCTAATAAGACAGTATTTCATCCTGCTCAAATGCTTATTACAGCTCATCTGATAGGTACTGTAAGATCTCATTTTTTATCTGTATGCTTTATTTTGGATAGATAATAGAAAAAAAATGGTCTAGAAGGACAGCAATTTATTCCTACCATTTAGGAACAAAACTGTGATTTTAACTTATTCCAGTCTGTGGACTCCTGAATGGAGGTTTCCAGTGGCAGTACAGATCACTTCGTTTCGTGGCCTGCTACAGACCTCAGTTCACAGCCCTGGGGTAGATTGGAGGCCACGAGGACAGGAGAGGGAGTTGGGTTTGGTGTTTCTGTAGGATTCCCAACACCTCAGTAAACCCACAGGGTTTCACTAACTGCTGCCCCACGCTGGCATCAGAGAGAGCCAGCAAAAACAGCTCTTCCTGCAGACCCTTGGTGTCTGAAGAGAAGCCCTCTTTTCTGTCTCCTCTCTTCCTTCTGTTTAACCACAGCCACATGCCAGGCACCTTCTCCTTCCCTGAGACGCATCCATTTATCCCTCCTGCTTTGGACACTGCACTTCACCCTCTGCTTTTCCCACCCCTCTCTGGCACATCCCCAGGGATCTCCAGATGGGGCTCAGCTGCTGCCTTTCTCCATATGCACAGCCTCTTCCTCAGGCCCTTTCTGCCCGGCTGTGATGGGAAGGGAGCTGCAATTCCCTGCACTGCCCCATCCTCCAGCAAAGCCCTGGTAATCCTGCATCCAGGGGCCGTTTAGTCCTGTCTGCCTGGTTTGTGGCTCTGCCACTGAAGGGTCCTAATTTGGTGTCATGTTGAGAGAGGACCAGAAGGCAGGGCAGGGCTCCCGAGGGTTGGGGGTTTGCTCCTGATTTTACAGCCATGCAAAGTGTGAGCTTGGGAAAGGGTGTTTGTTAAAACCAAGCACCCACTGGCCCTGTTGTTGCTTCTTTCCTCCTCCCAATATCCTGCCTTAAGGTTTTCATTTTACTGTGTTTGGTGATGGTCATTACAAAACTGAGGCTATTGTGGTGTAAAAACTTTGAGCTCCTCTGACTTTCTGGGTCTGTAATAGAGCAAGTAATTCTTTGCTTGGAAAAAAAGCCCGTCTTTAGATCCTCGGTACCTGTGTCACTTCTGCCTGAGCTTCTGATAATGGAGGAACATGTCCCAAATCTCACTCTTCCCAGGAAAACTTTGGCTGTGTTACCAAAAGCAGATACCAGAATGGCTGTTTTCTTTACTTCTTCTTCTAAGGAGCTTACAAAAGAAACCTCAGGCTGGGAAAAACAGGTCCCACACCATAGCCTATCCTCTTGCTGGGGTAACAAAAAAAAAGGAAGAACCCACTCTTTTCCAGGGATTTTTCTCTTGGATTGAGAGGGCATAAGGAGGCAAACAGCCATGCCTCCCGCTCGTGCTGGTGATGGTGGATGTAGCCATGGGATATGTGTGATATAATTACAGTGCCCTGTGATAAACCACGCCTGACTCAGCCCCGTTCTCCCCACTAATCCAGCCCCACCGGGATTTCTCCCGACGCCGCAGACTCCGCAGGCTTCAGGAGTGGTCTTTTGGAGAGCAACACCAAACCAACAACCTGCCACTGTCTGGGGGTTGTGCTATTCCCCCCCAAACAAGCACTTGCCACCCCTGGTCCGTTCCTCTGCCCGCAGCCCAGCGCACGCTGCTCCCGTGCCTCTCTGAGCCCCAGCACCGTGGGGAGTGCAGCTCCCGCGTGCCATCAGGGCTCAGACCTGCACATTTACACCCTCAGCCTCTTCCACGGAGCTCTCTGGATTGGCAAGAGGGCAGGATGTGACCTGCAGAATGTAACAGCGGGTGCTAACCTCGACTGTAATCAAATTAGGCTGCAGCACTGGCTGGTGTACCGGGAGATAAGTTGCAACCCGCCTAGAAAAATTCATTCCTTTTCTTGCATGAACATATTTTTTTCCAGTGATTCAGGGCGTGTTCTGGCTGTGCCTGTGCTGGGGAGGGATCTGCAGGACAACAGGAGTTTCTGGCCCAGATGGCCTCCATCCTTTTCTATTACCTAGCTGAAGCCAGAGGAGCTTTTAACTGAGAACAAATGATTTTAGGCACTCGTCATGCTGCCACTCTTCAACTATGTCTGAAAATGTTATCCCCAATGCCTGATGTGCCTGTAACATGTTTTAGCTTCCATGTGACTAAGAGCAGGGCTCTTGCAGGTCTGCAGCACAGCTCCTGGCTTGCCTGGCTGAAAATCAAATCTATATGTGCATTTGCATACCAGAGCTGGGCTAGGATCCCACCAGCCAGCCAGTTCATTCCCTGTGCAGACAGGTTCTTACTGTATCTCTTTCCAGACAAGAAAGCCCTTGTGACTGGGATGCTAAAAATAACAAATGTGTCTTCATGCCTTGAGTAAGATGGGCCATGGGTGGGCACAGCCTGGCTTTTAAAGGGTTAAGGAGGCTGTGTCCTTGGTGACATGCAATTTATGATCTTGTGAATCCTTTTTTAATTATTTTGCTGTGACAGAGGTGGAAATATCCAACTTCAAACGACTGGCTTTATTGATATGCTGCTATTTGTGCCTCTGTGGAGGAACAATCCCATAAAAGCAATAAATTAGAAAAACCCCTTTTCTCATCAGAGAGAGAGATACTTTCTGGCTGGGAGTGAGAGACCTGGTGCAAAGGCATTTCAGCTCCACGAAGGGGCTCCCTGTGATCTGTGGTGAAAAGCCCTTTCCTACTAACCAGGCACATTTACAGTGCACCCAACTACTCAGCTGCACGTCCCCCTCCAAGCCAGGCCAGGCTCACTGCACATGGCTGGAGTTTGGAATTTCTGTCTGCATTCATGGATGTTGGCTGAACATCTGTAAAATGTTTATGGCTTTGTGGCTGCTCACATTGGTTAGTTATTTACCATATTTGCTCTGAGAGGATGATCAGAAAGCACATTTTAGGACAGCAAAAAAGGGATTTCAAAGTACAATTAACTGATGCTGTTGGAGACGAGCTGATTGAGGCCAAAATGGCTGTGTTTATTTGCAGACACGAATGACCGGTTTTCACCACAGAGAACGCAACAAAATCCATCTCATGAATCCAGATGAGAGCAAATATGACACTGTATTTTTTTCTTTTTTTAGTGTAAATAGTTGCCTGTAACAGAGATGTACAGGCCTGGCCACAGGAGTACCCGGGTGCAGCCATACAAACACCAGCAGTTATGAAATTATTTGTGCTTCCAGCTGCATTTGGCAGGTGCCAGGGCTGAGCTGGGCTCTGCCAGCCTGTGTGGAGAGAGCACTGCCTTGGGTCTGCCCAGTCAGTGGCATGTGAACAAGCCTGTTCCCCTCTCTTTGGACAGGCACAGTGTGATGTGGAGCAAAAATCACATGGAGACTGACCCTGGGCCCCAGGAACGATCAGCAGCCCGACCCCTGCTAGCACAAAGGGATTGCAAAGTTGGGGGAAATTGATTCCATGCTCATCCTGGGAAAATCCCCTGTCTGTAGCTGCAGCTGTGGTCTCTTCTGTACCAACCCTAGAAGGAGAAGGAGACTTCACCAAGGGCTGAGCTCACACATTTCTAACAAAAGTCAAGCATCTGCCCCAAGTCTTGTGCTTACCTAAGGGGAGACAGCCGTGTACATTGAGCTGTAGTCTCTAATCTGTTTTTGTTAGGAGGATGTGTGAAATATCTGCTCTTCTTGTACCAGTGGAATATTTTATCACACTTCAGAACCCCACTCATTTGAGAAGCTGGCCTTTGGTAACAACCTTTTCTGGCACCCAGCCTGGCCCAGGTCTGACTTGATGATCTCAAGGTAAAATTGCTCCAAATGCCATCATTATTCCCTGGAAGCACCCAAGAAACAGAAGTTAAGGCCTGATTCTTTTTTGCACCCTGGCATCAATCAGGAATGCCTTCACTGAAGTCCCAGGCAGTGCACAAACTCCAGAAGTGGTACAAGAGGAAGATGATTTGGTCTCTGAGTTTTTACCTGCTGTTGATCTAATCCTGAGGTGCTGCAGTAAATGGCATGTTGCTTTTGACTCACACAGATGCTGGATCAAGCCTACAGTGATTAACATTCAACACCTGTGCTTCCATCAAGGTACTTTTCTGTAGTAACATCATTTATGTTGAAACTTCTTCTCCTTCAGTCACTGATCTTGAGGCTTATCTGCCTTAGCCTGGTGTAAACCCAGGGTAACGCTGTTCTTATTGGAGTTTTTCCTGATCAGCACTGGTTTAAATGAAATCTGAATGTGACCCACAGATGAAATGGTTTCAGGGCCCTGTGAAGATCAGAGCTCCAACCCAAGTTCCCTGGCAGCAGTTCCCTCACCCATGCTGACCAGGACAAAGCAACGTGGGTGAGCCACTATTGCATTTTTCGTTCCTTGGCGTGGTAAAATTTGCTGTGCTGTGGGGTCTTCCACATTCCCTGTTTACAGACAGCATCTTTATGGGTATGGAACCACCTCCCTCTGCACTGTCCTCCAAATCCATAAAACTTCCAGGCTTGACACACGCTGCATGGTGAGAGGCTGAATGGGATGGAGAACATTTCCCATCCAGGAAGAAAGCAGGAAAACAATCCTGGCTTTGGGAAACCCTATCTGCTGGCAGATGGAGCTGATCATCCGTGTGGGCAGCCCATCCTCTAGAAAAAGGGGATTTTCCCACAGCTCCCATAAAATCCCATTCATGATCTGCAGCCCAACTTCATCCTTTGTTCACACCCCACCAGAACCAGGGCTTTCAGACTGGACTGGGCATCCAACAATGGGGTGCCTGCCAGCTCAGAGCCCATTTCCAACACCACCTAGCCATGGCCATGGCAGAGAGGAAGGACCACCAGTGAACAGCAATTCCGTGGGACTAAAACCCCTGCACTGCTGCAGAGCTGGAGCAAACTGGAGCCTCCTCCAAAACGATCCCTTGCTGCTGCTCCATCACGTCTTGAAGGTCACTGGTGAGGCCAGGCAAGGAGAAACCAATGTCTGCCACCTGGTTGGGCCTCCTGGGCACGTTCACACCTCCAACCTCACGACCCCTCAGGAAATCATCCCACTAGAGGGCACTGGGAGTTGATTTTCCATGCCTTTCTCTTAGTTTCTGCTCTTTATTTGAGTTTCTCCTTGCTTAGCGTTCTCCCCACCTCTCCCTCCTCTTTGCTGGCCAGCTCAGACTGTTTAAATTGGAAATTATTTGTATTACTGTCTGTAAATAATAGATGAGGGAGTGAAGTGGAGTTGGTGTCCCTTCCATAAACTCCTCCTCACTTTAATTAGTGCGAAACAGCCTGGTGAGAATGCGAGCTGCCTTGATGCTGGTAATTAAAATTGAAACCACTGAAAAGCTGCTCTATTTTTTATCGGAGCTGCTGTTCGGAGCCGGGAGCCTGCGGACGGCTCTGCAGTAAAGAGTGATAATGAAGGTGTGAATTCCCGGAGGGAGGAGGGGCAGCTGTAGCGATGGCTGAACTTACACCAGATGAAAATGCAGGAGCAATTAGAGGTGGCTGTGTACAAGCTGGGCATCGGAGATTAGTTGGCACCTTGGGAACATGGCAGAGAGGGACAGGGAAGGGGGATATTTTTTTTTTTTTTTCCATTTTGGAAAAAAAAATGTAATAACCAAAAAAAAAAATAAAGGGTGGTAGCTCAAAATAAAGACAAACACGTGCAGTGTCCCTGCCTGAGCGAGGGATGGGAGGGATGGTGGAAGATGGGGCTGCAATACACAGCACGTGGGGTTCAACATGGGGATATCTTGTATTGGGAAACAGCAGCATTGGTCACGTTGGGTTTTTCAGGAGCTCCCCAGCTGCCCTTGCAGGAAAGACATGGGCTTGCTGCCATCCCCAGGTGTGCTGCTCCTGAATGTGCATCTGAATATCTCTGCATGTCCTCTGTGTGCCCATGAACTGAACCAAAGCCAAGTGGTGACCATTGAAGGCTTCTTCTCATCTTAGGCTTTGGATCAGAACTCACCTCTGAAAAATAGTAACTGTTAACTTGGGTATCCAAGAGTGATGGAAGATGGAAGAGCACAGAGAACTTTGTTATTCCTGGACAAAGAGGAGTTTGGGAAGAGTTGCTGTGAGAAACCAGATGTTGTTATTAATTGCTTCCTGCTCTGACATGTTCATCTTAGCATGTGCCCCACCAAGCAGCTGATAGTCTCTGCTGGGCAGCAGCAAACATGTCAGATAATTTAATGTACCTATGTCAGATAATATCATGTATATTCACTCTCTGCCTATGGTGAGAGCTGTGAACCTGCAGAATCTTCTGGCTACAGCCACGCTTCAAGGAAAACACTCTGAACAAAACCTCAGGAGACAGAGGTGCTCTGGGGGCAGAGAAGCTCCTCCATCCTCCCAGAGCTGATGGGAGCCTCCACCCAAAGGACGCCTCACTCCACCCTGGCTCGTTAGCTTCCTAGACACTGGGGAACACCTGAAGGTGTCAAACTGTCTTCATTTAGACTGTAGAGAAATTCTGTGGAAAGGAAGTTAAAGAGGCTGTAAATTGCCTGCCCCAATCAGCTGTGGTTTCCAGGGGTTGGCTGTTGGGTGCTTCTTGGATCAGGAACTGCTTATGGAGGCTGCAGCTCCATGGCAGTAAAGCTGTTTCAAATTTAGTCTTCAAAGTAGGAAAATCTCAGACTTTCTCCAGGAAGTTTCAATATTGGAGTGAAAATCCAAAATATAAAAACTGACTATGAAAGGAGAAATTATATCCTGTAATATCATGGAAGAGATCTGTGAAATGAATATGATTCTGCTAAATTTTCATTGAAATGTTCAGCACACTTGGTTTCCCAACAAACCCCATGTCTTTGTAGAATAAGCATTTTCTGGAGAAAAGCTGCTCAGCTTTTTTTCTTTGTTGTTGAGTCACAGTAACAAAATATTTTTACGCTTGAAATTTATCACTTGATCTCCTGAAGGAAAGATCTGAGAGAGGACTGAGGGCAAACCAAGGAGAGCTGAGATGCCCATGGCTGGTATTTTGTTTGTTTTCAGTTAATGTGATATTCTCAGGAATATGCTGATCCAGCTATAATGGACTGTCCACAACGCTGATCAGTGCCTTAGCATATTAGTGAGCTCTCCATGAATCATTTTTGTCTCCTATATCTTCTCTGCCTATGAGTTTCTAAGGTTTCTCTCTGATTTCATCTGTGAGGTGCAAGCATCCCTCAGAGAGACTTTGCTAAACTCTCCAGAGTTTGGAAACTGGCAGTTTATAAACCCTGGAGATGAGCAAGTTTACAATCATTTGAAGCTCAGAGACTCGGAACAATTGTGTTTTCACTTGTTTCTAGTTTGTTGTAATGAGGATGTTTTATTTTATTATAAACCAGGCAGGCCTTGCAGTTGAATTAAACCTTTGTTCACCATTGTTTTCTCAGTTAAATGGTTATATTCTCTCACCTGTCAGGCATGATACAAAAATGTGATTGAGCAGATTTCCAAATGGAGAGGGCATTTTCTCAAGCCTACGGGACATGTTTTGTTTATAAACTTTTTTTCACACACCAGGTCAGTGGCTTTTGTTATTTAAACCAAAGAGAAGGTAGAACAGATTTGTATCTGAGCCACCCCGTGTACAGATACTTCAGGCTCTGTGTCTTTTTGCTTTGCCAAATAACTTTTTCAAGACAACTGAGCTGTCACTTTGTTAGAGGGAAAAAAAATTATCTTCAGAAATGCTTATTTCATTTACTGAATGCTAGGAAATTTCCAGGGAAAAAAAAAGTTATTAGGATAGAACTAAGAAGATAAATTGAAATTCTTTGATTGAAAGTAATGTTATTAAAAAGTTTTAATTATTGAGAAGAAAATGTAGGAAAGGCACTCAGAGCTAACATAAAAATGATTGGAAACTGGTAATTAAAACAAAATGCTTGAAAATGAAATATCACAAAATATGAAACTGCAAACACGGCTCTGATTCATAGCAGCATTTAAAATTTGGGGTTGTTGTTAAGTTGTGGATGGTTGGTTTGACTTCTGTGGGTCTGTGTTGATGCTGAAAGTTGGGCAAACACTGCAGGACTTTCCTGGCTGAGGCCACCAGATTCCAGATCCCATCCTTATTCTTCCCCTTCCCAGCTCTCGCCATTCTCCATTTAGATTTCTACTCTAAAGCAAAACTTGTTGCTCTTTCTGAGAGTATCTGGATGCCACCTTCCCTAAATGTTTCCAAAGCTCATCACTTTTGCCCTTCCAAACACTTAAAGCTTTATTTTGCAATCCCAGTTCAATTACTTAAGCAGGGAGCTGTGTCTGTCTGCAGAGCATCAATTTCTGCTCAGCAAAGGTTGCTTTCCTCGAGTGGCAGCCTCTAGATTTCTACACTAACATCTCCAGAAAATCCTTGGGATGGTGCAGAACTGGGTCTGTGTTTCCTCAGGAACACTTCATGAGGGACTTGGCATCAGACAGTTGTTCCCATGGTCACTGGGCACTGTAAGGAGCACTTAGATAAGCAAGGGGTAGGAAGTACCCCTTCCTTCTGTTGGCATTTTTTGCACCAGAAAAGCCACCACTCCCCTGATAGTCACAGCCAGACAAAACCCATCCAGTCATCTTCTCTATCAACCAGACTGGCTTCTTCTACACCATCAGAGCAGTGAGTGCCACCCTGTTGCCATCCCCTGATGGACAGAGAGCCTCATCCCCTCCTCCAGGACATCCAGGAGAAACATCTGAGCCCTCCACGGGACTCTACTCCTGCCACCTTCTCTGCCCACAGTGCTCCTTCCCAGGAGAGACCAAGAGAGAGCAACCTTAGACTGGCAAGAAGGTAATTTGAATTGGATGTGAAGTTGTTACTAATTTAATGTTTATCCAATAACAAGGACTTTGCAAAACCCCTTACCTTTTCATGAGCCTCAGGTAACACTGTCAATTCATAATTGCTATGATTCCTTTATCCTGTGGTTTAATAAATAATTTACCTAAATTATTAAAATGAAAATTTCAACATTATTAAAAATTAACCAGGTTAAATGAGCAAACAGTAAATAGTGCTGGGATTGTCCTGCGTGACAAGAGTCCGCAGCTTTTATTGTCTTTTTCCCAGGCACGGAGGGGACGTTCCTCCCTCCCCCTCTCCCTCCTCCCTCCCTCCACTTCCACTGCTCTACTCTTGTCTTTCACAAACTCCTCTCCTTGATATTAGTTTTCTTCACAGCCTGTTCTTTCGTCTCCATGTCCTGTTCCTCATTGCTGGTTTACTCTTCCTTCCCATGAAGCTTCTCCCTGCCTGCCGTAGCACCAGGCATCCATCTCCTCTCTGCACACTCTATTCTGCACACATATGCAGCACAAGATGCCTGGTGGGCCTTTTTGTGCTTTTTTTTCCCTTTGATCTGTGGCTGGCAGTGCCAATCTGATGCCAGGAAGACGTAGATCCAGGAGAACACATGATCTCCAAAGAGCAGAGAGTTTGTCAGGTCTTCAGGATATGGGCTGCTCCCATTCATGAAAAATTTATTAAATTCTGACTGCTCTTAAAGGATCACAGCTCTGTCATTTTTAATTGAAACATTCAGTTTGCCCAAAATGAAGTGCTCCATCTTCCAGGCTGTATCTCTTGCCAGATTTTTTTTTTTCTTCTCTGTAATTCCTGCTGAAGTGCTCCTTCTGCTGTTTTCTGGCAGAATTCCTCATTGACTTAAAAGGGTTCCCCCCCTCCAGGCTTCATCCCATCCATTTTCCCTTTCAGCACATGGGAGTCCTGGAAATGGCCTTTCCTCCTGCCTGGCATTTTTTCACACAGAACACTTGCACAGACCTCGGGGCACACAGCTGATCTTCTCCTGCAGACCTGGGAGAATGAGGCACCCAGCTCCCACCGAGTTCCAGTAAGAGCTTGGTCCCAGCAGACCTGTCCATCCCTTCTCCAGGATGCCCACAGCACCTTCCCACATCCCCTGCAGTCACCTGGGCTCCAAAAGGCAGGTGTGGACTTCTTAATGTGCTCTAATCATGCCCTTCTCTTTCTTCTGATGCTAAGAGACCACGAGGGGAGTCAGGCAATGTCTGCCACTGAAATTTAGCTTTGTAGACAGGTCCCTCCCTATCCCTTCCTGAGCAGCTCTTGTGTAGTTCCCAGCCTGGTTACAGTCCTGTTTAGGATGGAAAATGAAGGAAAAAATCCCACCTGCATGCAGAAGCAGTGGTGGTGTGAGCCACAAGGATAACCCAGCTGGAATGTGCCCAGGAGCCCTGGAGTGCCTGCTCCTACAACAGGCTCCTGAGAGGTGAAGCCCCAAGGACATGGCCAAAGTGGAGGCAACTGGATGCACTCTGAAAGTGGTGAGACCCAGAGCCCACAAAACAGGGGAGCTGTGTCCGTGGGGAACGTGGCAGATATTGACTGCACTGTCACGTGGCATGGCCCTCTCCTTCCACAGTCAGGGCTGGTATCTGAATTACTTCGGATTTTAACCACAATTAAAGAGCTAATCAAGGTCAACAGCTCCTTTCAAATACAGTTTAGTACAAAATCCTAATGCAGGAATTACACAAATTGATATTGTCAATATAATGGATTCAAACCAATTGTGTTAAACAAGGTTGTATCAAGTCTGCATTCTGTATTAGGTGAGGGCTAATTCTGTCTAGCAGCAGTGGAGACGAACAGAAAAACAGATACATCAAGCCTTCACAGCCTGGATTTATTACCAAAGTGGTTTTTACTCCCCTCCAAGAATTCATTAGTCTAAGAAAACAGTGCAGTTCCGAGGGTTCAGTTCCATTCAGAAGGCAGAACACACAAAGTTGAATGCATGAGGTCTCTCGGTCTAATCTATAGGAGACAGAAGGAAGGGACAGTCAAGAGAAATTATGAGTCTGGAGAATAAATCTGAACAGCAGCCCTTGGTGAAAAAGGAGGTGACAAAAGACTCTGCTCAGGTGCCCAAATGGATTGCACTACTTGAGACATCTTAACATATCCAAGGCACCAGGCATGGCTAGAAGATGTGATGAGACCTGTAGAAAACCCATATTCTCCCAGCACGGCAGGTGCTCTAGAGCATCTCAAATGAACCCCAAGAGATCTCACCCTCTCACATCAGGTGACCTCCCAGTCTTATTTTGCTTTTCCTGAGACTCTTAAAGGTTTCACCAAAGAGTTTCTTCCCAGCTTTGTAGACATGACGTAACTCTTTCCCTTCATCTCAGCACCCACCTTTTGATTCCTCTGCTCAGAGGAAATGTGTGGAGTGACCCCAGCCCTTGCTCCCACCCTCCAAACTGCTTTGGAATGATGGGAGACAGCCAACTCTTCCGGGGTCCGTGTGAAAGAAGCTAAATGGGAAAATGAAGGTGGTAATGGGGTGGAAGCAGAACAAGGAAAGCCTCACTGATGGATTATTAGGCACTGTCAAAGTTTCAGCAGAGTGGAAAACTTGGAGGCAGGAGTAGTAACCCATGAAAAATCACCTCTTCCTTTTCCTGTTCATGGCAGGGCAGCGTGTCCAGATCAAAGCCACCCGTCCCTGCTCGGCCTCGGTCGCACGATTTACGAGGCACTGGGGCACCAGCCCATTAACAGCCCTGGTAATTCATTGCAAGGGCAACAGGAGGTGTAAATCCCCTCCCCTCACAACTCACACATTTACCCAACTGTCCCCCCAGTCTCTGGACCTGGACATCAGAGGGGCTGGTGTTATGAATGGCAACAGGGAAAGAGAGGACACTCAGGAGAGTCTGGGATGGTTGGAGAGGGTGGGAGAGGCACGACCCAAGAGGCAGAGCCATTTTCCTGTGCACCCATTAAGGAGCAGAAAATCTCATTGTTTTTAATTGCATCCTGACCTTCTGGAGCTCCTCCTGGCTTTTTCCCTTGGGATCAGTGTTGGAGAAGGAGAATGCTTCTTGCACACAGGCAGCTGGGAGGCCTCTGCACCTCTTCAAGGTTTGTGAGACATTGGGCTCTATACACAGGGCAGTCCCTGCTGCCAGCAGCTGGTTCAGTGGCTCAACAACACCAAAATCAGTGATGGCAGCACAAAATCAGCAGGAAATACCAGCTACAGTGAGATAAAAGGTCCCAACATGATTTGGAACCTGAAGACCTAGAAATTCCTAGGTGGAGAACATTCACCTAGCATTCCATCCCTTTCCTGGCAGCACTCAGACATACTATCTTCTCTTACATCTTCTCTTACTCTTTTGCAACATGCCTACATTCAAAAATAGCTTTGCAGAAAGCAAATTCTTTGCTGCCTTCCAAAGATAACAAATACCAGATTTTCTCTTTGTTTTCTTGTGTCTGGCTACTCCAAACATTTGCTCCCCCTCTCTTTCTCTCTGTCTTTACCTTTCCCAAAGTCTGCCAGGTCCCATCTCTTATTTCCAATCACCATTTCACATGTCATACTCCATTTTCTTGCACTACTATCTTTCTGCTCCTTCATGCTTGGCTCCAGCTGTTTCTGGCTTTCAGAAAGTCCCCGTCTGCTTGGTCTTCCCTGGCTTTTTTCATTCTTCTGCTGTTGCCTGTGCATGCTCAACTCTTAAACATTAGCTAATATTTTATGTCAGAAAACCTGTCTCATCTACATGACCAGGTTTAAAACATCTATTTATTCACAAAAAAAAAACTTTGAATGAGAGTTTTCCTCTTCAACAATCTGTATGCTAGAACTAAATCCTCATCAGAGGTGCTTGCCTTTAAGGGCAGCAGTGGAGATAAATAGGCTCTGAAGCAGAAATGGAAGGCTCACCAGTCGTATTCAGCAAGTGAGATAAGATGGCCAGATCAGTGAAGTGTTTTCTTGCAAAAATCTTTCACATTTCTCTTAAAAAGGAGCCTTTTAAAAATTAATTCCACTGCGGTTTCTTTTGTGTCATTTTTAAGTTACTACTTATCATTTCTTTTTGAAGCAAAACTACAAACAGATTTCCATCAGTTTCCCTCAGAAACTCATTTTCTGTTTCATACTATGAAGTTCACAAGAAATGTGGCTAATTTCTCAACCAACCCCTGGTTGCTGTGCACTTGACCCCATGGCCACAGGGCCAGGCAGATGTGCCTGCAAGACAGGAGAGCACTGGTTTACTGGTTTGGCTCAGCATAGGACAGGGAGGTGACCAGCTAAAATGGGATGGAAATGGTCAGAGTGTTTCCTGTTTCTCCTCACAGAGCAAAAGCTGGCCCTTAAAGCACGACCAAGAATGAGAATCAGGCAATGATCTTTGGTTAAAAGATAACCAGAAAGGGGGTAAATGGAGAGAAAGTGCAAAAGAGAAGACACTGGTCTAGCTGGGAGAAAAAGGCTTTGGTAGGGTAACAATTTGGAAGGAAAATCTGTGAGATTTGGGTTTAGACACACCTGACTATTGAAAATGTGATTTAGGCACTTCCGTGCTTTTTAGGTGGAAAAAATTCAACTCTGGTTAAGTGGAAGGAACAATTCCATGAACTACTTGTAGTAAAGGTAGGACACTTTGTCAGTCTTGGCTTTCTGGAAGCAGATCTCGGCCTCACATGCAGCTTCTCCAGGGTCCACAGCCCTGGGAAGACACAACCAGGAGACAAGACAAGGTTTTGATGGCTCCTCTGTGCTACTTTCTCAGAAAGGAGCCTTGTAAACGTTCATAGATGTTGCCATGGGATTTACAGCCTGTTTAGATCTCTGGGTTATGGTACACTCCCACCTCTGAAGGCAGATGGCTCGTCTTCAGCAATGAGACGAGGAGGGATGAGATGAAGCCCTTCAGCAGAAGGGGAAATGAAGCAGGGCCATGAGAGGACAAACATTTGATACTGCACAGAGGAGAAGTCCAGCATGAGAAAGGGCAGAGTCTCTACCAGGTCTTGCAACACATGTGAAACCCATCAGGGTCACCGTTCCCGTGGCACTCTGTTGTCTGAGCCATAATATGACACCCTACAGGGAGGGAAAGGCATCCTGTGGGAAGGGGGAAGAGCTATCTATGCTTTTAAGAGGTTGGCTGGGAATTAAGGGAATACTTTATGGTGGTTACACTCTGAATTTATAGTTTCCTCCTCTTGCTTTTTAATGTTCTCCTGCCAAATTACCGATGGTTTGTCTCATAACTTGCAGCTGCCCTGTGGTCTGACATGTCCCAGCACCACCTGGGACACATGAAAGAACACAAAGCAAACAATCTGTCAAAGGAGAGAAGGGCTGCACTGCAGAATGTGGATTCTCTTCTGGGCTTAAACCCTAACCGTTCAGACTCTTGGATCAGATTTTAATGGATTTGCTCTCATGTGGTAGGGCAATGGTGACATTATGACACAGATCAGAACTTTCTTATTCCAAAAATGTGACTTGGGCACCCTGTTTTCAAGACAGCTTTTGGCTGTGAAGTTCAGAAAACATCTACTGCCCATTAACTCACTTCTCTGTCTTACTGCTTAGAGGTCTGAGCTACTCTGCACACATCTATTCTCAAGAAATAGAAGAAAGTTCATCATCAGTGTGTCCCAGAGTACAGTAGGACACATACTCAGAAAGGACCTTCTGGTACTTCCCATTGCTTTCCTGGAGAAGCTAAAATCAGGTCCCCCACAGCTGCTAACAAAAAAAATAACTCTGTTCTAAGAACCTGTTGGCCATTCATTACTTGAAGGTGATCTGTTGCCCCAGAGTTAAGGGTTTGGGAACCTTTGTAAAATATTTTTGGAAACCTGGTGACATTGTGTGGATGTCTGGCCTTCAAAGCAGACCCTCAAAATAAGGCTGTGTAGTCCCAAGGGAGAAAGTCTACTGGCAGTAGAGAGGAGAAAATAAAGCCTTCTCCACAGGTGGCCCTGTAAACATGACCCTTGTTTCAGAGAATTACTTGGGGTTTATAGCTGCTTGTCTGTGTGTCCTGGAGTCTGCCCTATGTCTTTATCTTCATTAAGGTCTTTTCTTGTCTCACAGGCTGTGTCCCCCTGTGTCCCTCTGACCCATTTCTCCTTCAACCCCTATCTCTTCCCAGTGGAGGAGCTGAGGCTGCCATGTGTGGGCTTCCAGCAGAGCAGTTCCCTGCCACGTGTGCCCCCACCAGGAGCAGAAATGCCAGCCCAGCAGTGGGAACGAGCTGCCTTTTCTCACAGCTGCCCTGCCCAAAGCCACGTCCCAGCAGTTCCCCTCGGTGGCTCTAAAACAATTAGGAGGTTTGAAGTTTCACACGCCCCAGCAGAGAGAGACAGGACAACTCATCTGTTATTGCAGCCCCAGTGAACAGTGCTTTGCAATGATGTGGGGAATCCTGAACTTGGCAGCCCCTCCGTGACCTCTGCTTGAGAGCAGGGTCACCCCCAATATCCGGGGTGGATGCTGGTGGAGCTCATGTCCCAGTGCCTTGCAGAGCAGAGCAGGGAGCCCAAGCATCCCAGCACAGGGCATCACCTGCCAACTCAAGCATTAAACATTAATCCCAGCAGGACTTGCACTGCTCTGTCTCTGAGGTGAAAGCAGATTAGGAATTTGATCTCCCAAGACTGCTGTGTGGAAGCTGCTCTAGAATGGGCTCCCTGTAGCCTGTCCCTCTCCTCGGGGTTTTGCCTTTCATCAGATGTTGCTGCCCTTCCAGCTCGATTTTTTTTTTTTTTTTTTAGGTTTTCTTCTATGACCTCCTGGGGGATTGCAGGGGGACCTGGAATCACTTTCAAGTATCTTACAAATTTGGGGAAACCCCAGTGGTTGTGAGACCTCCCTCCAAAGTGTGGTGCCTTTGCTGTGGGGCTCCACCACTGAAGGAGAGCTCAAGGGTTTTGCTGGGACTTTGAGGAAGCCATAGCTGCATGAGAGAAAAAAATCCTCTGTGTGCAGGAGTGGCTGTTTTGCCCAGCAGGTACAATGAAGTAATAACCATGAGTGTGGTTTAACAGAGCTCATCTGAGCTGGGCACAGGACCAGCTCTGGCAAAGGAGGGTGGGTGCTATCAAGGTGTGGAGAGCAAGATTTTCTCTCAGCCCCGTAGCCGTGGGGACTCTCTGCTGTTAGGTGAGGTGAGCCCATGGTGTGGGAAGAGAGAGCATCTGTCCTTGGGGCTGCTCATCCCTGCCTGGTGCCTGCCAGGGCTGGGCAAAGGCAGCCACAGCATCTGAGGTTTGGGAAAGACAGCGAGCTCAGCCTGTGCTGAAATGAAAAAGGGGGAAAAGAGAAAAGGGAAATCCTTTCCAAGGTCTGCTTTCCTTGGGATGAGCAGATTGATGATTTAGCAAGACTGCCTGGTTATTTTTCCATGTCGCTGCCTTTGGCCCCTTGTTGGGAGCAGCTGAGCCAGAGAGACGGGAAGGCAAAGTCTGGGGAGCAGAGCCAGGGCTGGGGCTGGCATTTGCAGGGCAGGGCTGTATCTACAAAACCCACCAGCAAGAGCAGCAGATCACAGGAGCCTCCTCCAGCAGATTTTTTTGTCCTCTGACCCTTGGAGTGAGCATCCACCAGGCTCACCATCCATGAGCACAGCATCCTACAGCACCTTCTGCTCTATCCCAAAGCGCAGAGAAGGAACAACCAGCTCAGGGAAATGGTGTCCCAGCCAGAGCCCTTCCTTCATCCAAATTCCTGTCTTTGCAAGCTCTCTGCAATCCCTGTCACCGTGGCCTTCACCACCATGGCCTTCACCCCCCAGAGGTGCTGCAGACCCAGGAAAGCAAAGTCCTTCCCTACCTGCCCACCATTTCAGGCTCAGCACTATTCTGCCATGCCAAAGCAGGTCGGCATAAACCCTGAGCTGCCTCCAGCACCTTGTTTTGGTCCTGCCACACTGGAAGGAACCAGTGAAAAAGCTCTAACAAAGTCAGGTCAGCTCCTCTGTGGGTGCCCAGCTCCCCCTGTAGCAATGGGTTGCTGGATGTGTGGAGAAGCCCCTCGGGGCCCTTCCCACCGGGGCTGGCAGGGAGGTGGCAGTGCCAGGCGTGATGCTGTTTAATTCACAGCGCTCTCCTCCACCGACAGCACCTCTCACAGGGATTGCAGAGTAGCCAGCACGCCGTGGTTGGATTGAGCTGGCAGATTTAATTAAGTTGCGATTTAATTACCTATCAGCATCCCTATTTAATAAAGCTCAGGAGGATTTTAATTTTGAAAAAAAAAATAATAATAAATGATACGGCCTGTCACCGAGCGGCAGTAAGGGCACCCGGTCCGGGCAGGAGGGCTCTGCAGGCAGTGTCCCTGTCCTCGTTCCTGCCCTGTGGGATGAGGCAGGACAGAGACAGGGCTTGGGAGAGCTGGCACAGATTGCAGGGAGGGGAGCGTGACCCTTGACAGCCTGTGTGATGCTGCATGCCCAGGGCTCACCTCCAGGCACTCCTGCCTCTGCTTGCTCATTTTGCCTCTTCATACAGGGGCTGAAGGGGACTCGGGAGCCCCTGCCCACTGCCAACAACCCCATATTGTCCTGATCATGGTCTGTAATTTTTGCTGTCTGCTGAAGCCCCTCTGAGAGGAGGTTGGCTCTTGTGGTGGTTGGCATTTCTCTGGTGTCCTTGCTGGATAGCAAATCCAGGGTGTGGATGCTGCTTGGGTTTTCTGGTGAGGTTTTGAATACACCGAGAGAGATCCAGCGGATTACTTTAACCTGAGGTTTAGTTTTGATTCACCAGATCAAAGTCAAAGCTGTGTGTGATGCTCAGGGCCATCGGGATTTGGGGAGGTTTGGAGAAGACACTTTGGCTCCTCTTTGAGCAGTAAGTGAAGATGTCAGGTTGTGGCCATGCCCAGCATCTGGGAGAACTCCCACCAAAGACATTCACCCACTTTAGCACTTGAGCCACTCTCTCCTTCCAAGCCCCTCCCAGCCTCACTAACCTGTACACGACATTAATGTAACTCTTTTGCTGACGACCTTTCCTATGGGTTTCATTGTGCTCAAGGTTTTATTTCTTTTGGGCCAGCCCCAGACCCTGTGGCAAGCAGACGTGGTCGTTATCCCAGGGTGGGACTCACCAGCTTTATGTGAGCTCAGACGCCGGACGGGGACCTTCTGGTGTTCGCTGCCGGTGGGGACGGGTTTCTTGTTCTGCCATCTGTGTTCATCCTGTTTGCTGCTTTAGAGCTTTTCTTTAATGGAGACTCACCCGAGACCTCTGTGCAGTGCAGTGCCCGGCTGCATCTCCCCACTGATGAGGACGTGTCAACACCAAGTTTAGCACTTCTTAAACTATGATAACTGTAAACACAGAATAAAGGAAGCAGCGCTTTAAGCAAGAAAAATTAAGGAGAGCCCAAACCTTTCCCTAGTCACCAGCATCACACCAAATGAGATCTAGCCTGAGTTCTAAAATACCTCCAAGGGGATAATACATCCATATGTGCTTCCCACCTGCACCTGGGACAGCACATATGGCTTCCTTAGCTCTTGCTCTGGCCTCTAAAAGACACCTAGACTTGTGACACTCACTTCCAGACACCCCTCAGTTAGGCACAGTGAGTTCCCTCCCTCTGTTCCCCCTAAAAAGCCACTGTCCAACAGGGAAAACAGCCCAGGTAGAGAGAAACAGACCTTGATATTTCTATTGTTTCATGGTAACAGTGCCTGTCCTGAGACCCCAGGCCTGACAGATTGACATAACAGGTTAATAAGTGCTTTCCACTTCTCCTAAAGGCTAATTAAATATTAATCCACTTGGTGAGGTCAGCAAAAATAACAAACAATTGGCAGAGTGAAATTCGTTTAATTAATTCTCCTGTGGAGGTTTTTTAAGCATCTTCCTCCCCTGACAGATGACTGCCTCGGCTGCAGTAACCTACAGTGAAATCAGAACTTATTGGTTCTGGGCCTGCTTTTCTCAGATATTTAATTTTGTTGCCTTTGGTTTGCTTGTTTTTTAGTTTCTGTGTGCTTGTTGGGTATTGCCCAAGGCTCCAAGCAGAGATGAGAGAAGAGAAAGAAGGGAATGCAGAAGTGGGGTGTGAAGATGAGGGAGATGATGTTGGACAAAGTCTTCTTAGAAGGCTCCAACCTTCAGCTGCCAAAGACGTGAGGTGCAGAATCACTGCAGAAATCACACAGGAGGTGCCCCTCAGCCTTGGCGGGGTGGGTGTGGGGTACAAAGGGTGAAAATCATCTCAGCCAGACTTTAGGCAAGCCTTTAGGTGCCTTTCTCACAGCTGTAATCTTGGGAAAGAGAGAGAAAGGGGAGACACGCAGAAGACAGCACAACTGGGGATCAATGAACAGCTCCAAGAAGGCAAGTGGAGCCTCCTTGCCTCTTAGAAACAAACAGTAGAAACTTCCAGAGGAAAGGGATTAAGAAAAAAAAGTCTTCATATGCAGAAGCTGCACAGAACTCTGTCCCCAGGTATTTCTCCAAGCATCTGCACGTCTGGAGTAGGGTGTCCCCATGGACACTCCATGGCTGATTTCCCGAGAACTGCAACCCACGCTCACCTTACAGCGNCCTTACAGCGTAACAGGGGAAAACATCCCTGGGCATGGAGCCTTCCAGGCATCAGCCCAGGCTTGTAGAGAACTGAGGGAAGTGGAGGAACTTTCTCTCGGTTACTGCTTTAGTTCCACGTTAATTTTTTATTTATCTGAAAGTGTCACTGGAAGGGTTTTCAAAGTGAGTCTAAAGTAATTAGGCACTCCTGCTGATGGATTGCACTGGAGAGACATGTGGATTATTTATTACAAAGTCACTTGCTGGAAAGGTTAGAGGCTGAGAAGTAATTATTTTTTCCTTTTCTTCCTTTTTTTTTTT
>VXAC01006397.1:194720-226930 GCA_013399225.1 Rhipidura dahli
TTTGGTCGGTCATTATATTCCAAACCTTAACAGTTTCCAGTCTCTTTCTGACTCCTCCCCTCTCCAGCTTCCCGAGATGTGACCCAGCAGGGCTGAGATTTCCAAGGCCTTAGGGACAGTGGTGCTTCACTCTGGCTTGCAGATGTCCAAGTGACATGGACAAAAGGTCACTCAGCTGTAGGACACGGTGAAGCCCTGGTGGCCTGAGGTCACAGATGGCCCAACAGCAGCACCGTTTGGTGATGCCAGCTCCTGCCTCGCATCTCATTGGGAAGCCACGGAGTCTCCACCCTTGTGTAGGTGGAGCCATGGCAGAACTTGCTTGAGCTGGTTTTGTTTCCATAAGGAAAGACAAAAATACCCTCCCTGTAACGGTGGTGTCTGTAATGTACCGTGGGGCTCTCTTGGATTCAGGCCCACTGGGAGCAAGGAGAGTTTTCTCACTGGCTCCAGGGATGCAGGATTGGACCCTTAACTACTACTCCAAACAAAACAAGCTGTCCTGGTAATTGGGGTAGGTCTGCTCTCGCGCCAGAGAGTTGAAATGTTTATTGTGTAAAACATCAGAAAAAGGAAAGGAATCTGCTGGGAGCACTTGGATGGTTCCCGTAGAACACGCCCTGACTCTCTGTTTGAATGCCGGGTCTGTGGCACGGAGACGGGAGCTTGTTTTGATAGTTTCTCTGCATTCAGAGGCATGAACACTTTACAGTTTTCTGTTTAAATGACCCATTTCTGAGAGCGGAAAGCACCAGCCAATAAGCGCCCGGGCCCCTCCGTATGTATCCGGAGTTTACAAACCGTCCCCACCGATCCGTGGTAGTTAATGGACACTCCTGCTGCTCAGGGGGGCTGGAAAACTGTTCCAGGTGACTACTGGCCTCAGCCAGAGACAAGTCAGTCCCCAGAGGTCTGGGGAGACACATGAGAATGAACTCAGCGTTTCTCCCGGAGCATGACGTTGATTAATGAGGGTGCCCAGCTCCGTCCTGCTGGCGAGAGCTGTCCATGGGGAATCGCTGCGTGTAAAGGAGCTGAGCTCCAGTGTTCACAGTGAGCCAGGCCCACTGTCCATGAGAGGCTTCCAGGCACAAAACTGGCAAGCAGCTTGAAGGAGTTTCAAAGCCACACCTCATCTCTGCCTGCTTTTGTCACCTGCTCGCCCGTTGTCACCTGGTGTTTTGGCTTCAGCCTCCTGAGCTCCTTCCTCCTTGGGGACCAACCTTGTTTTGAGCTGGGTCTGGTTTCAGACTGAGCAGTGCACTGACTCTCAGGAATCTGGAGCAGTGCTTTTGCCAGGAAAGCAGATTTTCCTTCTTCTCTTTGTTTTCTCAGCTCCTCCCTGAGCTTCCACAGGTGATGCTGAGGCTACAAAAGACCATGAGTTGATCTAGTCCATCTTTCTGCATGATACCAACTGCAGGAGCAGAAAGGTGGGCAAGAAGGTAGAGAGGAGGTTGTAGAACTTAATTCTTTTAGGAGCCTAACTGTTCACATCTGTCATCCTAGAGAATTTTAAACATGGCCTGAGGACTTGAGCTCCACCTAAAACCTTGTCCCTCCTCAGTAGACAATGATAGGCACATCTGAGATGTGGCTCCAGGTCACCCTCCTTGTGGGTCTCTGAGCTAGGCATGACAAATGCTCAGTACAGCAGCTGAATTGGAGCTGAGGCTGCCTGGATGTGGTCCTTCAGCCTTCCTCACCCTCTCCACAAGGAGTCAGTTTTCCCCCACACCAGTGTGTGATGAAGATCTACACACCACACTGTGCTGCTGCTGAGGGAGGCTCCTGCTTTCTTTCTTCTGCTGGCAATCCCAGGGAAGACTGGGATTATCCTGAGTCGTGCATTCTTGGACACCAGTTTTACATGAAACAGTATTTGCTGTCTAGAAAGAGCTGGAAAAAAAAATAGCCCTTCTCTTCTACTATGGTAAGAGAGCAGTTTCTTCCAGACCTCTTTCCCTGCTCATCCCAGAAGTGCTGAACATCCTTCTGTGGTCCTTCGGGTGGGCAGAGCAGGCAGAGCCTCCTGATGCCTTTGCCATCCCAGCACAGTGCAGGCACTGAGAGAATTGTGGGCGTCTCAGCATCTCTCTTCCCATGTACTCTGCATCTGAGACTTCCTGGGAGCTCCTTGTGCAAAGCTGAAAACATCTGCAAAAGCAAAGGTTAAGAAAGCTGCTGGGGATTCATGTTACCTCTCTCCCATGAGGACTCTGTGACTTCCATTCACACCACTTCCCGCATAATCAAAAAACAAACCTCGAATGCCCAAGAATGTAACTTTTCTCAGAGGAAGGAGCCACTGGTTGTAAACCCTTAGTAAAACAGCAGGTTTCCTGGTAAAATGCACTGGCTGTTTCCCAGGGGGGGTGATGCTATCTCTACAAACCCAAGCAACACTCACAGCAGGCAGCTCATGCAAACAGATACCAGGGCAGGAGTGGTTTGGGGCGAGGAGATGTTTGAAGCTGGCTCTGCTTTTGCTTTGGAAGGTGGGTGAGAGCTGATCAGCCACATTTCCATCTCCTGCCATCCTTGGAGACTGGCAGGCCAGCAGTGACTCAGCACTGGCTAACCACTGATACAGCCAGAAACAAACTGGAAATGAAAAGGGAAACACAATATAAATTGCAATAGTAGAGATAAGAAGCTCCCAATCAGGCCATCAAACCATGCAAGTGCCACCAGGATGCTCATGTTTTTTTCTTTCATAAAGATTGCCTTTGCTGGAGGCATCTGGATTAAGCTCCCAGTGCAGGACATATGCAGGAGGCAAAATACCAAGGCATAGAGGATGCTCTTTTAAAACTTCTAGACAGGTATTTTTAGTTCCCTCTCTCCAAGAGAAGCCAGCTGGAGAAGTTTGGAATCCAGCTTCCAAATTCTCTGCAGTTTTGTAGAAGGGGAGGTCTCTGCTCCATGTTTCTAGCACGTGTCCATGACCAAGAGCCAGAGCAGTCATGCCCAGATTTTATTTTCATCACTCCAGTCTCATACCTGCATCAAGGTGTTTCCATTCCTGTGTTTTCCTGGTGCCTTGGAGGTGAAGTATGGCAAAGTTTATGGAGAGCAGGAAACAAATTCCCCCTGGAGTCTGGAAAGACCCTATCATTTAAATTAAATGTTAGCCTTTGAGAAGACAAAAAGAGCACTGTCTCCAACAGAGCTGCCTGGCGACATGGCGAATATTTATTACAGTGCAGGTAGTTTAAGAAAACAGAAGCATTTCACTGGAGATTTGGATCTTCAGCCCAAATAGGAGCTTGGACTGCAAAGGTTCAGTTGCTAATTAAATCTAAGTTGGACACTGTTCCATAGAGGGCAGATTGTAACTATAAGAGGATGTTAATGTGGATTTTAAATATTTATTATAACTGAGGTAGGTTATAAAAACAGACATTCTTCCTTTCAACACTCTATAATGTCAGATTTAGAGGTTTGTCTCGGGCTGTGAGTGATTTCCCAGCAGCTGTCAGGGGCTGGAGGGCAATTTATCACCCTCCCAGTGAGAGATCTCGCCGGACAGTGAAAGATTAGCACTCTGATTTATGGCACGCAAGGAAAAAACAACGTTGTTGGAGCGGGTGCCTGGGTGCTGCTTTTCACACACCTGTTCCCAGCCCAGCCACAAGAGTTGATGATTTCACTCCTCCGGCGGTGCCTGGTGGAGTTGAGAATCCCCCCGGTGCCACTCCAGGGATGCTGGGCTGAGCCCACGTGGGCAGCAGGGCTTGGTTCTGAAGGGCTTCACAGAGCCAGGCGTGGTTTGAAGATTGTGGTTCCTGGTGGAGTTGGGATTTTCCGTGGCCAGGGCGTCATTGAGATGAGCTCCATCCAAGTTGGAGAGGTGGGGCAAGAGCTGGCAGAGGTGCAAAATTCTGCAGGGAGGGAGAAGTTTATGATGGACCAAACAGGGAGTATTTTGTCCCTGGAAGCCACCTAGGCCCCTGGCACTGCCCCTTAAGGGCATTAAGTACCACCCCTAGCAGATAAGTAAAGTATCTTTTGCTTCTGAAGAGCACAACCCCACAAGGGTTAAAGCCTTTTCCTCAGCCCTGCAGAGTAAATCTGCATTGAACCACCATTTCCATGGCAAAGCAAGAGAGACCACTGGCACTTGCTGCTGCAATGTCCCAGCCCATATGTCAGCTGTCAGCTGTGGACATTGCAGGTCTCATCTGCCTGAGGTGACCAGAAAAATCACCAGATCTCCCCATCACCTCCATGAGTGGTGGGGAGTGAAGAGGTGAGAGGGATGCCCCAGTGACCACATCAATGGAGCCTGGGATAAGCCTGGTGTGGGAATGTCCCTGCTTTGTCCACCTTGGAAACAATGTGACAATAGGGACATGGAATGCAAGCCCTGGGGAGAGGTGGGTGTGCACCCAAACGGTGACAAATGGATGCTGGAGGTGCTTTCACTGAACCCAACAAAATTGGGCTGAAAATTTCATTCAGCAAAAAAATAATGAAAAGTGTGGCTTTGTGCTGAAAAAACCCCACATTTAAAACCAGTTGAATTCCAAAGTTTTGGAAGACCTGTCCTGCATGTGATCATTTCCGCACAAACCAGTCTTGATCTTGTCATGAAGGACACACCCAACTTCCACATGCCTCAACTTTCCTGCTCCTGACAAACTGCAGTTCTCCTGTTGAGGTTCCCAGCCTTGTGAGTGCTGGACCTTGATGCCTGGGTCCTGTCCTGCTTCCTCCCTCCCTCAGGCTGGGGTTTATCGATATCTTTGCATACTCTGTGTCCCACATCCTGCGACATGGCTACGCTTGTGCAGCTCAGTCAATTAGAGGAGACCGTGCCATCGTCTGATTTGGTTTGTTAGGAAAGCAGCAGTGGAGACAGGATTGATTCACCAGTCCAAGATGAAGCTTAGATGGCGAGGGATGCTCGAATAAGGGGCTGTGTGTAAGTGTTAGTGATTGGTTTTAAATCAGTTTTCCTTCGCTCTGGATTTCACATGGAGGGAGGGCTGGTACTGAAAATCCTCTTGCCAGAGAAAACGTGCTAAAAGGGCAATTTACTCACTCCCTGCGTTGCCATCCAGCTCAGCAGGGCTCTGGAGCTGTAGGAGGCCTTCCAGTTAAACACTTAGAGTGGAAAAAACAACTTTCAGGTGCGGTTTATGACGCGACAAAAACAGATCCTGTGGGTCTGCCTGGTGCACAGCCATTGCTAAGGGTCTCAGCAGGGCTGAGGTGGCAGTGGCTCTGCTTTGTGGTCATCCTTCGTGGGAAGGAAAGGTCTGGGATGGTCCAAGATTTTGCAGTTGTTAGTGGGAATGTGTGTGCAGGGGAGGGAGGGCACACAGAAGGGTTACTCCTTGGGATTTTCTCCTAAAAAGAGTGGCAGAGGGTTTTGGTGTGGGATGAGGATGGGAGGAGGATGATGTTTCTTGCTGAGATTTGTCTCCACTGGAGCCAAAACAACCGGATTAAAAACCTTCATGAAAACATGCATTTAAAGAAGTGAATCTTGCTGAGCAAAATATGACTCAGAAATCCAGGAAACAATCTGATTCCCCCTTCCAGAAGTGGCCTGGTCACTAAACCTAAATGGTTTTAAATCAAAGCTGCCAAAGAATTCCATTAAACAGGCTGAGCAGGAGAAAAGCGGCTGTGTGCAGCAAATAACTGCATTAGCCACACGACAAAACAAATATAACAAAAGCCCCCAAACAAAATTACATTTCACAATTAGGAAATGAATAACTCTTTAGACAAAAGCCAGGCAATGGAAAAAAAATTAGCATAGACTGACGCTTCTAATTGTCTTTCTTTTAGCTCCTCTGTTCACTGATCCATCGAGCAGTGATAAAGGCATTAAATTTGGTGATTATGTTCAGTGTTTCTAATGACAGTGAGCTGCCTGGGACTTGACTGGCAGTGCTCAGGTGTGTGCTGGAGGGAGCTGCACCACACTGCAATGTGCAATTGGCTGCACAGAGGAGGTGAATCGAGGTAAAGCATCTCAACCACCTCCATCCTTAGCAGCTCTGGCAAGAGTCTTCCTCCCGAGCTAGGGCAACAATCTGGAGTGCCAGCAGAGAGGAAAACTCCTGCTGCAGTTGATTCTGGGTGTGTTTGTCTCTCGTGGAGGCCGTGATGCCCTGGAGCTGGAGGCTGCTTGCTGTGGGAGCTCAGGCTCTGCCCTGGAGGTGCTGAGCACTCTCGGGCTGGGCTTTCATGCACAACAAGGATGCTGTAACACCACAATTATGACTCCTCTTTCTATTTGTTTTCTCTTCTGCCAGAGCATGTTTCCCAAAAGCACATGCCCAGCTCCTGTTGGCTTTCTGATTCTGATCAAGTTGGTACTTATGGCTTTGATTGAAGCAGGCATGTGATCTGATTATCCATATGTCCACCGGGGTGCGTGTCACAGCTTGCCTAGCACATGGCAGTGCTTATAATATCA
The DNA here is from genome assembly GCA_013399225.1 of Rhipidura dahli. NCBI lineage: Eukaryota > Metazoa > Chordata > Aves > Passeriformes > Rhipiduridae > Rhipidura > Rhipidura dahli. The sequence continues at coordinate 201,157 of VXAC01006397.1, forward strand.
TTAACAATGTCTGAATAACAACTGTTAGTTAGAGCCAGCCTTTATTATAGCATGGGGCTTCACTGGGCTTCCTTTGATTATTATTTTTTTCCATCTTGTTGTGAGTGCCTCCCAGTCCTGCAGTAAAGAAAGGTGGCTGTCTGCAAAGGGGTGCAGCAACACCTTTCAAAGATGCTCGTGATGGCCTCGGTGCAGGCAAGAGAGGGGATGTTTTAAATAGCTGCTCTTGTCCAGGGCATGCCTGAGTTCTGTGAGCCAAGTCCTTGGCATTGCCACTCCCTCCAGGTGAGGTTAATGCAAGTCCTGGTGAACAAAAAGAGGCTGGAACTCTTCCCTGGTTGAATTTAAATCTTTACCACCCTGCTATTTTGTCAGAGAGAGGAACTTCTCTCTGCCCCTTTGCAAGGTGCCCAAGTACTGGCTTGGGCTTTGTGCCCACTGCCAGTGTCTCTGCTCCTGAGGGAATGATGGGGATGCTGCAGCCCGTGGGGACATCACCTGCAGTATCAGAGCCAACGCTGGACACGACTCCTCCTGAGTCCAGTGGTCATAACCATTGCTCTGCACGGGGATTTCCTTCACCTCTCTCCAAGCTTTAGCAAGTGCCTGAGCTCTCAGTACCATCCTCAGGTCAGGAACGGACACTCCCAGCCCTGGGAATGTCCTGAGCATCAGGGGAAGGGGAGCAGGGTTTGCCCTGCATCAATGACATGAGTTTTATACCTCTTCCCTTTCAAGTGTGTGCTCTGTGATGTATTGACCCGCTGTGTTTTTTCAGTTGTGTTGTGGTTTAGGGAAAAACAGCTCTGCTCCTGCAAGAGAGGCAGCTCTGAGCTGGGTCAGCCTGGGCAGGGTGAGCTCATAAAACTCTGCTGTGAGCCACGATAGGTGAAGGGGAGGAAGAAACTCTCTGTGGAGCAAGAGGATTGTGGAGCTGGTTCCAGTCACTGCCAGCTTGAGCAGGCAAAAGTCACAAAGCAGATCCTGGCCTGGTTTAAAGCCCCTTCTCTCTCTCTGCAGAGCTTCCCAAGGGCTGGGTTTGCCCCCAGCCTGGGCTGGAGGAGAGGCAGGACAGAGGCTGAGATGAATATCCTCACTCAAACACTGCCTGCATTGCCCCTTCTCTGGGAAACTCATCTGCTTCCTGAAAAGGCCATTTTCACAGGGTTGCTGTGGTGGGAGAGGATGCATCCTCATCCTCACACGTGTTGCCTGCCCTGCAGTTGTCTGCTCAGAGATAGAACTGCCAGTGCCTCGGGAGCTGCCCTGTGCACTTTGTTGTCCCCCTTCCCTGTGAGAAGCCCTATGAATTCCCTGCTAGCAGAAAACAGCCTCAACACCTGTATTCCCCCTCCAGCTGTCCTGGCATAGAGCATTTCATTTCCCTTTGCCCATCTGGCCTTGCTGGGTTCAGATGGAGCCAGGGCAGTGTGACACACTCTATCCACCACCACCTTGTTCAGGGGCATCCTTGGCTTCTCACCTCCAGTCAGACTTATCCCAGGATGGAGAGACTGACCCACCCACAACCCTGAGAAGGTTTCAAGTTCTTTTCACCCAAATTTTCTGCCCTTCTCCTCCCTTTATGCTGCCCTCTTGCAGACCAATCTTCCCAAAGTGTCCTTGTAACTACTTAAATTTTGATATGAGCTTTTGAGAGAAAGGGCAGTAGTGGGGTTGAAGCTGGAAACGTGAGGCCAGAGGGTCTGGAGAGCTGGTGGCACAGGCCCAGAGAACGTGACCACACATTGATTTTTATGTGCCCTGACTGCAGCCATCCCAGCCTCTCCAGCGAGCAGAATGCGCTGTGTACTTAACTAATGAATTAAACAACTATAATTAATTCCATTTATAAGATGCCTCTAGGTGTATTTACAACAAGAACAATAAAAACAATAACGCATTACATGATGCCAAGCAGCATTAGTTAATGCAAACAAGAACACTGCACTGCCAAGCCCCAGCACTGGCTGCCCTGTGCCTCCAGCCTGGCACTGCCTGGGCCCCTTCTCAGTTTTGTTTTGCTCCCCTCAGCTCTGATTTCAAGCACTCACTGGCTTTTCAACAATGCCCTTTCTATTTTTTCTGTTGGAGAAGTCACTTAAACTTAATAATCTTCAGTTTAAAATGAGTCTTCCCACCTTGTCCCATCCAGACTTCACTGGACCAGTGTGTCCATCTCAAACAGCAAAATTTTGCTCCCGTTTGCACCCAACCCCAACCAGTGCCCCAAAAGTGTCAGGAGAACCTAACAAAGTGGGGCTGGAGCTGCCAGAGGGCAGCAGGGTTGGGCAGCCATCGCAGCAAACCCTGCAGCATCACCAGCCCCATAGCAGCATCCCAGTGCAGGGCCTTGCCCACAACAGGTGGAGATGCAGCAGGAGCACAGCGGGAGGAAGGCAGAGACAGCTGTCTCCTGGGACAGACCTCAGGGTTTGCAGGAGGGATTTCCTCACGATCACTTTTGCCACCATATTCTCCTTCTGGCAGGATTTTGGGCTGGTGGCTGTTGCTAGCTTGGCTTTGATGGTTTGATGGCAAGGTTGGGGTGAAATATTCCTCCTGGCCCTGCACAGCGACTCTCCAGGCGAGAGCACATGTCTAAACCTTCTGATGGCTGTTAGACTTGGTTAAACCAATACTCTTTTTATTATTTTTCTGGCAATAAACATATGGGCTGTAACTCTTTTTGTCAGCACTCCAAGAAGGATTTAACACCTTCCCCGTAGAGGACAGCCTACTGATTACCTGCTGCTCTGCTGGGATGTGTGCAGCCTGCCTTCCCTCACTCCAAACTCATTTACAAATCCAGCATGCCTGATTTCTGGGGGAGCTGCATCATTTTCCTTAGAGCAGGCACGCAGTGGTCTGTGCTCCAGGAGAAGATGCACAGGGTCAGAGCCTGAGCTTTGAGGTTGCTCACTCTCCACTTGCTGTAGCAGCTGGGGAAGGGACTTGGGCACAGCAGAGGGTCTGTCCCTTCCCAGGGGTCCCTGCAGGATCCTCTGTGGGTCATGCAAGGGATTGTGAGTGTGACCAGGGAAGGTTTGATTGTCAGAATCCACCTTCAGGATGTCTTGGGATGCCCAGGACTACTCACATGGTGTTTTCCTCTCCTTCAGTTTCTGGGGCTGCCAGTTATTGATCTGTTGCATGATGGGGATGAGCCATTCGTGACAAGAGACTCTAAAGATTTGTTCTGCTTTCAGCTCTCAGGTGTGCTACCTGCCTGCAGTGGTGCTCCTGAGAGCAAGTCTCCCCTCTGACATGTGCACCATGGACAGCTGAGCTCAGCTCTGCACTGGCTCTCTCTTGCCCAGTGTTCTATGGACTGAGCAGATGCCCAAGACATTTTGAGGGGCCAAGGCTGCAATGTGCCAAAGCAAACCCACTCAACCCATCTCCATGTTCTGGTTCCCTCTGGTCACCACCAGCAGCAATGGGATGTTCTTTCCTGCAAGCAGACCATCCCCAAAGGCTGTGAGCTCCCCACCACCCTCCTCTTCAACCCCTCTGCAAGGGAAGGCTGTGCAAAACTCCCATCCCTGCTTTCTTTGGCAGGGATTTCCTTCAGCCTTTCAGTTTTGATAGCTCCTCCTGGCACATGGCCAGCCAGTTCCATGCTCCTTTTTGCTCATCAATCTTTTCACCAAAACATGGTGATATACACTGTGATATACACTGAGAAGCATCCCCCACGGGCTCCCAAGACAGCAGACAAATTACCAGATTATTTGTGAATTTTAGCCACCCGATGGGAATTCAGTGCTTCAACTGTAAACGTGAAATCAGCTACTTCCTACAACTTCAAAACAGGGAGCTGTTAACAAGTCAGGTAAATTAAACAGCAGACTCTCTGCACTAACAGGCAGAGCTGTCAGGAGAAGACAGATGCCTGCAATCAGCATGGAGCTCAGCCCAGCTCCCCAGCCCTGGCTTGAGGAAGAAAGCAGTGACTTATTCTGGAGCTTATTCTGCCTGGGAAGTTCCTCCAGGAGCAGATCTCCCCCCTGCCTTTGCTGCCCTTCACTGGGATGCTCCTGAACAAACCCAGAGTGGGCAGTGGTACCAGTCCATGGTGGGCACCTCACTCCAGCATCCTGCTCCATTGTGATGTTGGCCCCTGAAAGCCCTTCAGAACCAAGCATGCAAGAGCTGTGGGGGAAGAACGTTCAGAAATTGTGCTTTGAGCACAAAATGGCTTTAAAACCTCACCTTGCCAGAGATCAGACAGGGGAGGAACAGTGCTCAATCAGGGATCAAGCTGAAGGTGTCGCTCAGCTGAACAAAGCCACTTTCCCTGCAAAAAGCCATCAAAATCAGGGTTACAGGGGCTCATCCTCTCCTGCTGCACAGGGATCTGCTGAGCCAGAGCGTAGCTCTGAGTGCTCCTGCCCAGAGAAACCCTCGACAAGGGGAAAATGCAGCTACACTCGAATATGTTAAGTAAATTTATTATGGATAATTTAAATACACTACAGAACTTAGTGTGCCGTATGCACCCTTTGATAGGGCTCCACAGTGCTGTAATCAACTAGTGCTGACAATAGGAAATGCAGATTTATTAATTCTCATTTATATATTGGCTTAAATACCTTAGAGTTAAATAAGCAGATTTTTTTTTTTTTTTCTAATTCCCCCTTCTTACTGCATGGCAGATCAGGTTTAAGAATTGTCACTGGCACGAACCAATTTATATAGCACTCTTTGGAAATGTGAAAAGTACTCACAAAAATTAGTATTTTGGGGGGTGAAACTAAAAGGCATCAGGGTGTGAGATTACTTTTTTCCTTGTCTTACCTCTTGGAACAAAGTTGGTGAAGAGAAGCATATGCCATCCTTGCACCTCCCTTGGAAGATTCTTTGACGGCTTGTTTAAAATATTTATGTGGGTACAGAAGGAATTACTCTCAGCTTTGTGTCTGCAAACAATTCCCAGCAGTACACTGCAGGAGGCTTTCAAGGTTTGGGCCTTTTTTAAAGTAGTTAGGAACCCTTTGCATAAATGTCATCTGATTTTATTGTTTTGACACTTGTGCAATGATAAATATTGTTACTGAGAGTCAGCAAAACAGATGGATGGATCCGCCTTGGCGGATTTTGTGAAATCTCATGCTAATTAAGGGACTGTCAGGCAGGGGAAAAAAAAAAAAAAAGGAAAAAGAATTGAGATTGAGATACTGCATTTGCTTGTCTGACTTGACACACAGGGAAAAGTGCTGCTGGGGAGGTGCTGCTGGGGCTTGAGGAGCGCGTGCCTTGAGGTGCGCTCACCTCCTTGCCCTCTTGCTCTGTATTCAGAAATCTCACAAGGTTTTGGGGTAGTGTTGCCTTTCTCTGGGCTTTAAAAGGAGGGGATGATCTCATGGTGGAGGGTGGAAGGTGTTGGGAACTCAGTGATGAAACAGAAGGTTGGTAAAACACTCCCTGTGCATCTTCCTTGGCTGTGCACCTACAGTGTCAGGACTTTTGCTGACCTGGGGATGAAAAAGCATCCGGGGATGCCTCTGGGTCTGAGAGAACAGGCACAGGAGAGGTCCCAGCACTGGCTGGGGGGGAAGGATGCAGCACCTGGTTGTCTTTAACTGAAACAGCCACAACATCAGTAAAAAGTTACAGGCTGGCACAAAATTGATTGGTTCTAGGAGGTAAAGATTGAAAAACACCGTTGGACTCAAAGGGCTGGTGGGAATGAGGAGGACCTGCCCAGGGTTTTGTTTACACTTCCAGGTTCCCACCATTAAGCAGAAGAGCTGACAGGGTTGTTTTCCTTCCAGCAGCTTGAACTCATCTGTTTGTCTTCATCTCTATTTGCAAACAGCAGCCCAGGGCCAGCTTTGCTTTCACTTTATCCTTGGCAGCAGCAAGAGCTGCAGAAACTGGAGCTGAGGCCCATCCACTGCATGAGGGATGGGAAACAGCTGAGTGGGGAGAGCCCTGATTCCCTGAGGATTCCAGGTTAAACAAGCCTCGTGTGGGACCCACAGCCATTCACAAGCCTCCCTGCCAGCTTGGGAAAAGGGTTAAAACATGGCCAAAAATGCTCCGTCTCTGTGGGCTCCACACTTTGCCAGCCTTTTTCATGTGAATGGGCAAAAATATCCTGATTACAGTCTTGGGGAACCTGATTATCCTTGGTAGCATCCTTGATGATGTCCTGAACATTATTTTTTTTTTCCTGAGACACCTGAGCTGTGCAGTGTGGGACAGCAGAGTGCAATGGACCAGTTGCTGGTCTGGGATTGGAGAGTAGTTGAGTTACAGCACCAGGTCTGTCTCTACTCATTGACTCTGTTAGAGATAGTTCATCAAGGATATTAATGGTCTTTTTCATCACTGCAGCCTTCAGCTGGTTTCTCCCACAGCAGCTTTATATACATCACCAGGGCACGCAGTGCTGGCAATGAAAATCCAGCCTTCCCCAAAGGGAAGGGACCATTCATCACCAGGTGCCACTGCTGTTCCAGGGACATCCATGGGTGGCTGCAAGCAGGTCATGGTTCATCCCTCTTATTCCTCCCAAAATATTCCTAAGAAGGTTTTAAAGAGAGCAATCACAGGCCTGGATTTGTCTCACCACTCTCAAAGCCTGGAGAGCTTTGGTGGGAGTCTCGATGCTCTGGGTGTCTTCTCCAACCAGGGCAGCGAGTGGATAGTTCAGGGAGCAATTTCTCCAAGCCAGGAGGGAATTGCTCACCAGGATGTCCCTGCACAGGTCCCAGCCTGCTGTCCCATGGTGAACAAACCCCACCACTCTCCCCACAGTGGCAGAGTCCACTCCCCAACTCCAGCTTCTTCCCCTGCAGCAGAACCTCTCCTTCCCACATCCACAAGTGCCGACTCTTTCTCTGCTTCTGTGGGATTGTCCCAAATTGTCCCCTGCTGTACTTCCTCAAGCTGTCCAACTCTAAAAAGACTTTCCCACTGGCATCCAGGCTCCCTGCTCCTGTACATGGTTAGAATCCTATTGCTGTTTGCTCAGCAGCATCACCCAAACACCCCCAAAATAAGCACTGAGAAGACAAAGCCCAACCACTGCCCCTTCATTTGTGTGTAAGCATCTCCCAACCCTCCCAGTCTCCAAAGTACTTGGCTTTGTAAGCTTGGCCAGATCTTCCCTGGCTTTCATACTGTTGTTGCATTTTAGGCTTCCTTTTCATTTAAAAAAATCTCATTGATATTTTGCATCTTTTTTTTTTTAATTTATTTTTTTATTTCCCATGTTGCTAATATTCCTTTCAATGGGCCTTGATTAATGGCTGAAAGCTCAGGAATATTCCTGGTATTCACTTAGCCAGAGCAATTACTCTGCAAAAAGCAGCATGAGGACCTAGGGTTGACATACAAATAGCCGTGTTACACAATTAGTTGATGCACAATTAATTGGAATAATGACAAATATAGTCAAATAAGGCTGGATTTAGGCTGAGATAATCTGAGGCATACCTTAGGGTTATACAATTAAGAGACGTAAGGAGACAACAGTGGAATCCTTCAAGGACAAAAAGCCTATTCCTGAGAAAAATGCTTTTCTCTTTAGATCCAACCTGGGAAAAAGTGGCAAAACAAAAGGCAAAGTGACCTGAATGTCACAAAGACTAGACAGGCACATGTCCCTTACCTGTGTGGGCTTGCACTGAGAATTGCCAGTGCAAGTCAGGGCACCTCACCCTGCTCCTGTCCACCAGCACCCCAGACCCTGCACAGGGCTCCTCCACCCCAGTCTCAAAGGCTTGGAAAAGGCCAATTACCCCCAAACCTGCCCAAGCTTCACAGGACACCTTTATTTCCGCTTCTCATCCTTTTTTATAACCCAAGAACCACCGATCTTTCTTGAAAGAAGAAGGGAAAAAAAAAAATCCCCTCTAACATCTTGCACAGCATTGCCACAATGGTCTCCACTACGACCCACTAAAAAGGAGGATAAATTTTGGATGTTCATCTGTCAATTTTATTTCCCTCCCATCTGTTTCCCCCTGGTTTGCAAGCCCAGAAATGGATAGAGAAGGTGGGACGCAGACACTTTTTTCCTGCAGCTGTTTTGCAGAGCTGGTCACCCAGGCCAATAGTGGTCTGTGATCCACACAATGACCAAACCTGCAGGGCCCCATGGTAACAAAATAATTACCCAGCAGGCTGGGAGCACCGAGGGCTTCCTGCAGCCCAAGGAACGGGACACGCACGTCACTGGAATGTGCAGAGGACAAGCATGCCTCAGGGTGCCTGCAACGTTCATTTTATTTTATTGCTACTTTATTTTCCTGTCCTTTAGAAAACTGCTACATTAACCCCCAGATCTTAGATATTGAGCCTGGCCGGTGTTAAAAGTTTAATTACTCTTATTGCTAATTACGGTGCTTCCAGAGAGCGCTTGCCATCCAGACCTGTCAAGCTGTGATTCCCTGCATGGTTTTAATGGTGGGATGTATTTTGGGGGTGGTTTTATGTCCTCTGATGATAGAGGCCTCTGAGGGATGCTGGGTCTGGAGACACTGAGATGTCTGAGAGCATCCCAGGATCCCAGGCAAGCTCCTTCCAATGTGCAGGTAAGACAAGATACCCTGGAGGTGTCCTGCTCCACTCTGCACTTGTTTCCCTGTTCCCTTTACCTTGGTCTGTGGGTCTGGATGACCACCTCAGTTTTTTTCCTGGTCTCTTTTATTCCTGCTGTTCTTGCTCATCATCCCAAGTGATGGGGTTCACAGTGGACACGCCTGCAGAATGGACCTCAGCATAGCTGAAGCAAATTCATTTAAAAATTGACTTGATTTACAGAGAAATCTGTAAATTTCCTGCATGTTTCACCAGTTTGTGATATTCTGTGCATTTTCACGGCTTTAGACATCCACTTCTTCTCCTGTCTTGATCAGTAGCCTCACTCCATTGGATGAAGAGGGAATTAATCAAACTCGATAAAACATTCTCCATGCTCAGTCTCTTACTGGGGTTCTATTGAGAAACAAATGATCCTTTAGGACTTAAATCAATGTTCCTTGAGCCAATGCCCTTCACATGATTTCAGTGGGGTTTGGATCAGCTCTTTAGCATACACATTATTACAGTAAGCATTCTTTATCTGAAGAAGATATTTAGCCTTGAAAAACGATCAGGAACATTTTAAGCATCCAAAGACAAATTCTTCTTGATCACACATACAATAATGATTGATGGTAATGGAAAAAAACAAATGCTGTAACGATGATTTACTCGCCTGTCAAAAAAAATTAGGCATCCTAGAATTGTGCCCAGCCCATGTGTGTGTGTGGGGGAGGGACATGTGCATGAACACACGTGTGTGGGTGCACAGGCCACGCTGCCTCTGGGACAGCAGCACGTGCACGTGCTCAGGGGCCGAGCAGCATGGTGACAAAGAGTCTCTTGCACAGCAGAAAATATAATTCACCAGGGTGGCAGCAGTGCTTTGCTGAGGGATGATGAGAGGAAGCATCTAATTACCAATGTGTGCCACGGGAGCTGTGCTGGTGTGCAGGAGAAGGCACCAAACTCGTGCACTGCAAGTTGAACCAATCTGGTTTAAAGCATGGGTGCTTAAATCTCCCAGGGATTTTTGGTGATGTGGAATGGAGGTGATTTTGCAGGACCCCAGTGCCATGTACACACTGTCATCATCTGAAACTTTAAATAGATGTGCCCTGTATTTCATCCACTGTTTATTTTTGCCAGCTGAGAGGTGGGGGTTGCTGCTATCAAACATTTGGGTTCCTTGCTGCTGATCAGGGAGGAGGGCTCTCTGTGGGGTTTCATTTATTGGGGTTTTTTCCCTCCCCACTCCCAACAATTTCAGGTAGTTTCATGTCATTAATACCGGTCATGAACCTCCCCTCACATCTGAAACCAGCACGAGGGCGCAAGAGCGGGTGAGACCGTCCCAAGATCTCTCTTTCTTTACATAAATCAAATTCTTTTACAATCCTTCAACACAACACATTAAAATATGCCTGTCTCTCCCTCTCTCTCCCGGCAGCTCTCCCGGATTGCCTGCAAGAGGAGTGGAGACCCCTGGGAATTGTTTAGCAGCGATTCACTGGGTCAGTGTATTAGAACAGACTCAAGTCTATCAGCCAGATGGTGACTTCAGAAAAAAATTGACACACCATTTCAAACTGATTTCACGCAAACCCTCCTGAGGGGAGCCAGTGGGAATCCAGCAATCAGATCTGTGGTGAATAAATATTACAAAATTGTCAATTACAAAAGGGATGTTTAAAATGTTTGACTGATTTAGAATCTATTCATTCCTTGCCTTATACTTTGATGATGGATCTTTCAATATCACTGACTGATTGCTTTCCTCGGCCAGAGAAATCTCAGATTTTAATTTTTTTATTGGAAGAAGTTACCATGCTGCCTTTCCAGGCTTTTATGGTAAGCAGGCATCAGAGATAAAAACCAAGCCAGGTACAATTTGGAGCATGATGTCTTCTACAGATAGTGGCTTAAAAATGAGCATTGGACTTAATAAGGCAATCAGGTCTGAATGCTTTCAAAGCTACACAGGACCAAGATCTCTCACAGGTAAATTTAATCAATGTACATGCAAATGTCTACCTTTGCAGAGAGAAGTTGGAATATTCTTCAACTCGTTAAGTTATGTGTTCAGCTCAAAAAGTTATTTGCCTTGTGTTGAAACTCCCAGTGGATGCAATTTTTGTACCTCTGCTCCCCACGTGACTGCTCTCAACCCATCACTTTCTCTGGCCTCGTTTCTTTGTCTCAAACTGCACAACCAGACAGGCCATCCCCATCTTGGCAGGGTTTGCTGAGCCTTCCTCACCCCTGGCCACCCTCTCCCTCTAGCAGACCAGAGCACACCAGTGTTTCCTGGGTCCATTCTGGGACAGTTCAGCTTCCCCACCACAGGCACTTCTGTTTGCAAGAGATCTTTGGTTTTACCAGCACTGTTGGACCACTCTCTGCTTCCCTCTGATGGAGACCAGATCCCTGATGTGGACACTGTTCACTCCTCTTTCTTTTCTTTTCCTGTCTCTGAGGTGGTTTATTTATTGTCCCAAGGTGGGATCAGCAGTTGTCTCTCTCTCCTTAGATCTTCATATAATAAACAATAAAGCTCACCTCTGAGTGAAACTCTTGTTCCCACAGGTCTTTTAGCTGGTCTGTGCAGGTCAGTCTTACCAGTCCTTCACTCCCACCAGATGGAGATATGATCACTAGAAAGGACAATGAGGCATAAATCAAAGTTATTCCACAAATGGAATTTCAAAAGGTTTCTGAGGATGAAAATGAAATTTATAAAGCTTCATTAGTGCAGTATTATCTAATTGTATCCAGATTGTGGTAAATGTATAGATTTATAGAAATTAATATACTGTGGTTTTATCCTGGATTTGTCTCAATTTCTAAGGGATTACAGCACTTTCTAGTTGTCCTGAAATTTCCTCAACAAACAGATAAATCTCTCTTCTAAACAATCCAGACTCCAAACCTCGTGTCTCCAAATTATATCTGCAATTCAGCCATCAGCCTGAACCTGATCAGGGCCTGGAAGAACCTTTCTCAGCAAATATTTGTCCACCTTTTCAGAGAGTTGGTTTGCCCAGCTCAGGGACACTCTGGATGCCAGCAGTGATGTGTGGTGTTTGTAGGGCCTTTCCCTGTGCCCTTGCTCCCTGGGCAGTGGTCATGGGCATCTCCAAGGAGGGAAGAGCCATAAAAGGTGATGTCTCTGCCCAGAAGGGATGGAAGATGACCTCACATCTGGGTGACACCTGTGTTCTCTGTCCCTCTTGCTCTAAATACCTGCTGTTTATCAGCACAGCTGCCCTGCCTCTTGCTGGGGTGGCCCATGCTGGTGGGGTCAGGAAAAACCCTCTCTGCACCCTCTCTTGCCTTGGGCACACACCTTCCTGCCCAGTGTGGTTGCAATCCAGTGCTCTCCTCCCTTCTCTGCAGCCCAAGGACAGCATCACTGACCCACCAGTACCCCCAGCCCTGGCTTTGCCTCTCCTGGAAATTGTATCTGGCTGCCCTTCCAGCAAGGCCAAGAACAATCTCATGCCTTGCAATGGCAGTGTCAGGGAGTGGCAGCCCCAGGCATCCCTGGGAAGCTGAGATGGGCCCCAAGTCCCTCCGCACTGGGTGACATCTCCTTCCCAGTCCCTTCTCAGTTCTTTGTCCCTGTCCCTGTGGTCCCCCAGCTCCTGCCACTGATTGTTCCTTGGGGTAGAGCAACAAACCAAAGACAAAAGTGCTCATGGTCCACGTGGCTGTGACCAGAGTTTCCTTGCCAAGGTCTGAGTCTCCTCCAGCCTGTCCTGGCCACCACGTCCCTGCTGTCCCTTAACGTCCTTCCCAGGCACAGGAGAAGCCCTTTGGTGGCACCAGGACGTTGTCATCAATCTTCTGCAGAGCTCCTCCTTGCCAGACCTCTTGGTGGGTTCCCAAACTCTCCCCTGTGGCCCTGGAGCTGTGTCCCCACGCTCTGCTGCCATCCCAGCACACAGCACTGCAGTCAGCATCCAGCCTGCCCTGCTGGGGAGCTGCCTGCTGTGGGGAACCGTGGCAAGCAGAGAGCCAGGGGCAGCAGATAGAGTTGCAGGGTCATTATTTCCAGGAGCCTCTTGATCAGTGGTATGAAAGGCAACAACAAAGGTCATCCTGAACTTTAAACTCAACACCGTGCCCCATCCCCCCAGCAAAGCACTTTCCTCCCAGGCAGTAAATCTTTCTGTGATGAGAGAGAGAGAGCCATTTCCAAGGAGCAGGTCCTTCCCAGACAGTGCCTTCAGCAGCTGAGCCTGTGTTCATCCAAGGGAGAGACACAAAGGTTTGGTTCTGAAACTTTTAGCTCAGGCTCTGCCTCCGTTTTCTGCACCACCACAAGATGCTGGGTGACCTGGTGTTGCACTGGGCTGTCCCTGCAGCACAGCAGGGACTGGGAATGGGGCTGACAAGCCTTGGTGGGGTGTGCTAGAGACACCCTAGACAGAGGAAAATTCAAGGGACCTGGGTCTACTTGCCACCTCAAGAGCAAGGAGATGTGGGTGCTGCATCAGTTTTATCCAGCTCCGGGTTCAAGGGGATTTTCCATCCCAGAGAGCATTGAAGGCTTGTTGGGGCTTCAGTATTCCCAAAACACTGTTATGCTTTCAGGAAAGTGTGTCTCCCTGTGGTGAGACTTTTGCAATAACTGCTCATTGCACACTGAGAGATATCACTTGAAACAAAGAAAAACATCGAGAGAACGGGAAAATAAGTCCCGGCTCCAGAACAGTTCCACACAAAACTTTTCTATTTGAGTCAATATTACTGAGAATTTTTAATAAAATTGCTCAGAAATTTCCTTCTGAATGACAATCTGAAATTCAGTCAGCCACTGAAACTTCTTCACACCCTCTTAGGTCATCTCTGAGGTTCCACACTCTTCCATGCTCTCGCTTTTTTTTCCCCCTCCTTCCCTATAATAAGATTTATTATTGGGTTATTCTTCATGGTATATTAGCCCTTAGCCAGAGTCAGTGCTGACAGAAATGTTAGTCATTTGGGCTCTGCTTAACCTGGTAAGAAGAACTGAATTTACAGAATGGGACGAGGCTTTTTATGATTTCATTCCAGAGCCAAATCAGATAAGAATAATTATCCTCTCCTGGGATATTAGGCAGCACCTCCCCAGGACCGGCAGCTGACAGCTGTTTTATTGGTTGAGTCACTTGGGTCTGGAGTCGAGGATTAATTGTTCATGTGTCCGGGTGGCTCCAGGAACAACAGTGAAAGGTTCTTTCTGGAGATGGGAGATAATTTATTTTCAATTGTTTTCGTGCACACGATTTCAGTGGACAAGGTGAATTAAAAATAAAATCGCATAAATAACCCTGCTCCCACCACTCTCTGCATTTGTCATTAAACACTGACTCGTGCATTTCAGATCTGGGGGTCTCTAGCAAAAAAAAAAATCAGAGGGGAAATACAGCCCTTCCAAAGAAAATTCACGTCCACTTTGTCACCAAAATTCCTCTCTGACCAACCCATGAAGGCAGCGCCCGATGCCCCCCCCGCCCTTCCTTGGCACCCACCCCCCCAAATGCTTTTATTCAGAATTAATTTACTCCTGCCTATCACCTGCTTGAGATTATTCTAATGATAATGGCCTCGATCCAAAGCAAATTAAAAACCAGTGGTGGGGCTTTCCCTGACTCGAGCAGCCTCGCACTCGGCCGAGCGCGGCTTTGCTGCAGTCGCCGTCTCTCGCGGGTGGCAGGGCCTGGCTGTCCCCTGGCTGGGACACACGCTGTGCCTCTGTGACAGGCAGAAGGGGCCCAGGAGCGGGCAGGGAAGGCTGTTGGCTCGAGCAGCAGGGGCTTGGGCAGCACAGCTCCCACCACCCAGCTTGTCTGCACAGCTCTGCCAGGGAGGATTCCTCACCCACCCATCCCTGGGATGCAAGTGGCAGCAGGAAAAAAAGCCCCCATTCTCCGAGGGTGTGCTGTCAGCTTTCTGCCCAACATCACTTCTCCTCCGGCTCGTGGAAGCTGCCTGTCCATGGGTTGTGTTTTGCTGCTGTGCTGAGGAGGGGGAGCAGCTCCAAGGGGGTTTTTGCTCTGGGGTTTGCGGTTTGAGTGGAAAGGGGCAAGTCCCCAGGTCCTCCTGCAGAGCTCACCTCGGTGCTTCCAGCTCATGCTGCAGTCTCTGTGCCTCAAAGCAGGGAAGGTGTTCTGGCAGAAACAGCCTGGCTGTGTGGGGGAAGAAATTTGTAACAACAGCTTCCCATCCTTCCCCCTCTTGACATCTTCATGTTGTGTCCAAGTCTGCTGTACAATTGCTCTGGGTTGCAAGGAGAGTTCTAAGTTCCTCTCAAGGAGAGGAAAAAGAAAGAGTCAGGGCAAACCATCCCTGGGATTGGCAGAGCTGCACCTCAAGCCCAGGGAGCAGAGCCCTCCAGCAGATAAAGGACGTGAGGTCTTTGTGTGCATGGAAGAGATGTTGGACAGTGTTCAGGCTTGGCACAAAGTGAGCAAAAGTCTCACTGAAGCCAACAAGCATCTTTGCCCACTTCTGCCAGGGCTAACTTTGTCCCCGAGGCCATTACCCGGGGGCTCTCAGGCGCTTCGGGTGCACAGTGCTGATCTGTCAGATGAGGAAGTTATGAGGAAGCAATGGAGTGTCACGAAGGGATTGAAGAGAATTGATACGTGAGCCTGGATAATTATGAGGTTGCCAGTCCAGTGTCATTTCACGGCTGGGCTGGCTCTTTGTGGTGTATGATACCCATCAATGCAAAAATGGAAATGAAGATAAATGGGGCAATGGCAGAAGCAGTTAGATCTGTCTTGCAGCCTGACTGCTGAAGTTCCCTGTTGATTTGGGAACAGCATCCTCCGTCAGCAGCAAGAGGTGAATTTGGAAAGTGGGACTTGCTACAACCAGCTATGGGATCCAGGGCAAGCTTCTGACTACTGCCAGGTCACCAGGCTGAGCAATTTTAGAGAGTAGTTGGCCACTCTGTACTTCTCCAGGGTTAAATTGTTGCTCTGCTTTGCCTGTTAAGGTGCACATCACGGGCAAGGCTGAAATGGGACAGTGATGCAGCTGGGCTGGGAGGAGACCGGGAAGTGACAAAGCCACGGGGTGGAAATTTTCAGTTAGTTAAGAAATAACAGGAACTAAGGCAGAGGGTCTTAAAAGATGTCCATGAAATATAAAAATTTAGGAGAAACAAAGGTTTAACTTCAGAAGAAGAGAAGAAAAACTTGTTTCCACGCAGGAGAGAGCTGTCTGTGGTGTAGCTGATCAGAGTCCCGGTAGACAGGACACTGAGGCTCAGCTGGGAAGTGTGACTTTCTCAAGGTCACATCAGCATTTCCCTCCTTGGGAGAGAAGTGTGGACTATGAGAAAATGGGAACTTGAGATTTGCACCAGCACATGTTGCATCATCCTGAAGCTGACCTAGGCTTGCTCAATCTGGCCCCAAAGTAGTTACAGACAGAAATCCCTGAAAAGCCAGAGGTGCAATATTTTAAAGGAGGCAAGATACTTCCTACAGAAAGAGAGTTGTAGGAATTACAGGAAGAGGAGGAACAGCAGAAGATGCTGCACATTAAAAAAAAAAAAAAAAATCAAAAAAGCTATGCTGGTTATAAATGGATTTAGGCAGGGAAATTTTTGTTCCATGCTGCAGCTAATCATAGCCTGACTCTGTCTATAGAGAGGTGCCAGAAAGCCCAAGGCAGTGCTGGGGAGGAAGCTCTAAGGATGGTTTTGAGAAACCAAGTGTTTGGACTGTGATCCCCAGCCCTCTGCAATGAAGAGCGATGCCAAGCAGATGCTGACATGATTTATTTGCAGAAGGTGGTGCCCTCACCATGCATGAGATGTCCAGGAAATAAAGGCTCTCAGACCTCAATTAGCAAAGAGATCCCAGTGATAACGAAGCACTGATTGCTGCCTGGGATGGAGGAGAGCGAGCCCTGATGAGGGGAGCAGTGGAGGGTGTCTCTGTAAACACGGCCAAATCCGGGGCTGAAGTGCTGGGCTGGCATCATCTGCCACCCTCCCTATTTCCCCCCACTTCCATGAGCTGAGAACATGTGGGAGCTTCAAACCCTACTTGCTGCATGGTCTCCACAGAGAGGACACGTTTCCTGACTCAGGAGATGGAGATTTGGGTAACAAGCACCCGCAGCGAGCGTGCAGAGTGTTCTACAGATCAGTGGGGATGCTGCTCTGCATCCATTCCAGCCCAGAGAGAGGAAGGCTTGGGTCAGGCAGAGGAGCACTGCATGAAATACAGCAGCACTGAAATCACCACTGTGCCCCACATCCCACTCAGGAGGAAGGGAAATTTGAACATCCTCTGAGTTTAGGACACTGAAGTAAGTGAGGAGCATTTGGGATCCCATCTCGCCCATGCAAAGGGGAGAATTATTGAGAACAGAAGACAGAGTGTCCATATTACCAGCCTAGCAAACATTTAATACAAAGTCCAGCAGCTCTAGATAGTTCCTTCGTGAAGCATCACTAAGACGTTGACAAGAGATTTAAAAACTTTGTCGCATCAATGCAAGAAATTGGAACTGGATGCAGCTTTATTGGAAATGTAAGGGATTTTTTTCCATTTCTATGTTCAATAGAAAACTTAAATATTGAAAGGAAAGCTCTCTGGGGATGACGGCAGACAAGAGGGATGATGGCTTTTCAAACCAAGGCTGAGACATCTCCTAGGAGGAAAAACAGCAGGAAAAAGGTCAAAAGATTAAAGCTTAAATTTAAGGGACTTGTTTTCTTCATTACTTTTAAATTTCAGCCTTTAAGATAAGAATTTAATAGCACAAATACGGGAGATATTTCCATTTTCCCCATTAGGAGGTAGTTGCACACAGAGGATGCAGTTGGAGCTACAGAGTTTCTCTCTCTTCCTGGCAGAGTGGTGGTGGAAGGTTGGTGGGTTGAGGATGAAGAGACCTCATCCTCAACAGTGACGAGACCTCCAACTCACCCCACCACCTGGGATCAGGTTATTCACCCTTTTCTGGTTTTCCTCCCATATAAGAAAGGGTGCAAAACAAGCAACTGGGGCTGAAAAGGGATGGCAAGTTCTTGGCATGGTCCTCATCAGCAGAACTCAGACACCTCCAGGAGGTGCCTCAGTTTCCTTGGCTGTGTGCTGTCCCCCAAAACAGGCTGGATCTGTACCTATAAATCATCCAGCTAACAGCTCTTAGAGCTGCTGTAACACAATCAAGAGGGAGAAAGTTGATACTTTTTCTTTTTTTTCCCCCTCCCACAAATCAGATGCAAACCTACTCTGCTCAAATCCTCCACTCTTAATGTGGGACTCTGCCAGTTTAAGAGGGGGGCAAAGCAGGGATTTCTGATGCAAAATTCAGGACAGTCGAGAGGCAATGTAATAATTGTCAGTCCAGAGAGCATCCTGGTGCACGTGTTCAGAGGATAAGAGTGTCACCAGAGTCTATTGTCTGTCCCCTCTCTGTTAAAGTAGAGATAAGGCTGGGATAAATCTCACTGGGACATTCTGCCCTATGATGTTATTTCATGCCACATCACCTAATAGGTGTATTTTCACACTGCTTGCTACTGCTGTGAGGCTCTGCAGCTCCTAGCCAGGCTGACAATCTCACTATATGGAGAATGGAATAGTGACGGCTAATTGATTTTACAGCAGTACCGAAGGACAGACAATGAAAGTACCATCAATTTAATCCACTATTTAATGGTTCCAATTTAGCCTCTGTAAATGCTCACTAAACTAATTTCTCTGGGTTCAGCAATCTGAAAAGCTATCATATCTCTAATCTCCTTCAATATATTCATCTGGAAAAGGGAATTTAGCCAATTCTGATGTGCGGAGATGATCTGTTAGCACAGTGTAAATGTTTATAACACGGCAATCTAGTTCGTTTATAAGGATATGAAAAGTTTTATTGGGGAGGGCACTGAAGTGGAACCACGGGATAATAGGCAGTTACCCAGCAGTCTCTGGGAGCCAGGGAGCGGGCAGGCATGCAGAAAAATACTAGGATTTACTTTAATCCCAAATTGTAAGCTAAAGTTCTGCCCAGTACATGATGCACCTGGGACTACTGGAACAAAGGATTGTCTCCCGTCCCCCCGTGACCCAGGCTTTCACGCTACACCATGATAGCAACAGTCATTTTATTTCCTCCAAGAGGCTGAAAATTAGTTTAGTTTTAGCACATATATATCTCCTTGTCCAACCAAGTTGCTAGAGGGGAGCTGGTCTTGAGGGCACTTTCTCTCCTCTAAGGTTTGGGGGATTTGGGGGGTGGCTTTGGGGGTTTTTTACAGAGGTTGGGTTTTTCAAGGTGGACTCTGGTTGCCCCCAAATCCTGAACCCCATCCATGATCATTTCCAGCTGCCAGGATACCTCTGCTGCTCACTCAGCTCCCAGGCAGCCCTGAGACTCTCCTGAAGCCAAGGTGGAGGTTTTTTTCCCCCAGTGCAGCAGGAACAAGACCCAGTGACCTGTCTGTAGAGGGGAAAGTTCCCTTGAGGTTCAAAGTTCTCCAGCAATTCCCCCCTACTTCCCCTCTCTTGGAGGAGGGCCTATCCTTGGTCCAAATGCAAAAACCAAAGTCTGCCACCAATCCAGGAAAAAATACATCAGGTTTAGGTTTTGGACCCCCTGCAAGTATCATCCCTCCCTCTTTCTTGCCTGTATCCTGAGGAGAAGAGAAACTGGTATGTCCTGGTTCTGCTCCCAGAAACTGGGGGCTGTTCCTGAAGCTGCTGTGGAACATTGGGAACACGGGACAGACCATTTCTTGTGTTTAGAAATTTTAAAACTCCTCTCACTATCACACTTGCAGAGGGACATTCAGTTTTGGGAGCAGCTCACAGCCTCAGAGTGTTGATGGTCAGAAGGAAGAGATAAAGCCTTTCAACCCATCACAAGAGAGGGGGATGACAGTGAAACAGTCTCTGTGTGTATTTTTTTATTTTAAATATAATGCACATTTCTATCCCTTCCTCTAACAGCTGCCACATGCCAACACAACTGCAGGAGAGAATCTACCCACATAGACCTGCCTCTTTACATGGGAGTCCATCCCTAAACTCTTCATCCCACCATGCCTGGTTTGTCCCTTCCTGCCATTTCGACAGGACCTGGCAAACCCATCCGGGCACCCAGGAGTGGAGCTGGCACTGACTGGCCTGGGCTGGCTGATGCCTTTCATGGAAAGAGCACTTCTGGACTGCAGTGGCTTTGTAGCCCAACCATCTCTTTTCCCTTTTAAATTCAAAGACAATTCCACAAATGAGCTTCTGCTTGATTAGTGTTTTAATGAATATATCTGGATACACCACAAGTCCACCAGCCGTGACTCCAGAGCCACAGGCGATGCTATCCAGATGCTGCCTTTGTGCTGTCAGTTTGGGGCGTTAATGGCAGCGACGCCAGGGGAGCGAGAAGGGCAATAGTCAAGGAATAAGTGTCATGTGAGACCACGATTTTCCCTGGACCAGCCTCTCCAGCTTCAGCACAGGCGCTGCGAGGTCCAGATGGGTGATGAAAGGCGCTGGGCCGTGCTCCTGCCTGCCTGGGACCCCGTACTGGGGCAGCTGGGACCCTGTACTGGGGCAGCTGGGACCCCGAGCCGATGGTCCTGCTCTGGGCAGCCCCTTCGCTGGAGCTGCAGCAGCACAGATTTTTTGGCTCCTGTTTTCTTGGCTGCGCTGCAGATGGAGAAAGGGCTGCTTGCTCACTGAGTGTGCTCATGATCACTTTGGATAGGGAAATCCTGAGCAAGGGCAGGTTTCCTTCTGCTCCCTGGGCTGATCCCTGGAAAGGGACACTGCACAAGATGCTTTATGGCAGCAGGGCACATTTTTTTCCCTTGTAAATTATATTTAACATTCCAGAGAACTTTATTGCATTTGGTGTTAGGGTTTATGAAAAAATCTGTATTTAACTTCAAGCCCTGGTAAACATCTTTGCTTATGTTGTTATGTGATTCTTTATTTGAGTATTTCGATTTAATTTCACAGTTCATATACCTTAAAGTTTTGATTTTTTTTTTTCCCCTCCCCTCTCATTCAGGGAGAGCCAGGGCTGGCCAGGGGCTTGTTGGTCTCTGGTGAGCTCTAGTCTCCCACAGGGTGGGTGATCCTAGGCTGCCACCTCCATCCCTCGTCCCTAGAGAGGTGCCTGGGCATGGGGAGCAGGCAGAAGACCCTCTGAGGATGGGGAAACGCTGCATCTCAGCCCGCTGCCATCCTCAGCTCAGCAGCTTTCAAGAAGCCATTCTTCTGAAATCAGTCATCTCTGGGAGCTCCCAGGGCTTTCCCAAATGGGAACTGCAAGGGGCTGAATGTAGGTCAGCACGATGGGGCTGTCCCTAGCACCACGTCTGAGCCAGGTGTCAGGAGTCCATCCCAAAATCTGTTGGAATCTAGGGAAGGTTTTCTGCTGGCACCAGGGGACTCTGCATCAAGCCAACAAATGCACCTGTCACAGCTTCAGCCTCCACAGAGGGAGGAAGGGGAGGATGAAGAACCAAAAGGATGGCAGCCATAAAGACCGCAGGAAAATGTAAATATGGAGCTCAGTGGCAAATCTTGTCGGCCTCCAGGTGCCAGGGGTTGGCTGCCAAGTGTACAGATTATTTTGATAGCATGACACAGCTCAGTACCTTGGGTTTGTGCTGCTTCCACCAGCTCCATCCTCCTGGTCCCATCAGGGGCGTTGTGTGTTCACAGCCTGGGAATCACGTGCCCAAATTCCCCTGCAGCTCTGTGGCAAAGGGAAGAGATGTGCTAAGGCTCATCCCACTTGGATAGCTCATTAGAAGCTGGTGAGGCTGCTGCCCAGACGACAAGAAATGGTGAACTGGGATAATGATGGGGATTTCTGTAGTGCTGGCTCTGTTCAAAAGATCTGTGTGTAAGATCTTGCTTCCCTATTTATGCACTCTTCCTGTGGGATTGTCTCCCTCCAGACCCAAGTGCAGCAGCATTTTGGCAGCCCAAATGGCCACAGCTGTATGTCCACTTCCCAACCAACAGCACGTAACACCATTTTTAACCTGAGCTTATGATTAAGTTGACTGATTGATGATATTTGGAAAAAAAAAAACCCCAAACCAACAGGATGTAGACTTTTTTGGAAATCTTTCCTTTTCACACTTAGATTTATGCTCCAGTTCTTGCTTAGACAAAATCCAATGCAACACTTTCTGAATAAACAGCTGTTTTAGGAAGACCTTGTGGAGGAGAAGCGACCTTGTGGGCAACCCCCACACACAGGTCACGCCAACACTTTGGGGTTTTTGAAAAGACAGGTTTTTCTTTTTCAGTCCTGTATGTGAATGCTGTGTACTGTAGATTTCCTATTTACTTCAGCCTGCCTGGCTCACCAAATAATCACTATTTGCATTTTGAAGGACTTTCCCACAAATGTGTGTGTCATACTGATACACAGCTTCATTTCCTTTGGATGCTCTAGGCCGTATGTTCCAGTCTTGAATATGAAAATCCTGTCTTGGAATGCCAAAGGTCTCAATAAATCCACCAAAAGGAAAACATTTTTTATTATTCTTGAGTAAAATCAAAACAGACATAACTCTTGGTCAGGAAATGCACCTCTCCAACGAGGGGGGGAGGTTAAACTACATCCAGAAAGGGTGAAATAAATTGTATCTTTGCCTTTCTAAATGAAGAGTCATACTCTACTGCACATCTTTGTACAAAATTCCCATTGACACCAATTCCACTTATTTATTGATTGTTTTTTTATGTGCTCAATGCCATAGCAACGGGCTACATTCCATAAATTAAATGCAACATTGCATTAAGTTAAACTTCTCGCAATGGAGAACACAGGCGAGCACCCAACCCTGCGCTGCTCCCGAGCTCTGATAAATAAACCAGCAATTATCCCAGGCTGAAAAAAACGCTGGCAAAGAATTGTGAAAGGCAGCCAGCTTGCACTTCTCCTGGTGGATGGGCACAGGCACCTCCACGTGCACACAAAATCACAGGGAGTGTGACACATCACAGAGCAGGGCCCTCAGCCTGCAGTCTGCGGGAACATTGCTTGGCTTGCTGCTGGTGTGATACTATTTAGCTCCAAGCTACTCCTCACATGTGTAAAATTAAGCAAATGAGCAAAGAGAGAAGTCCTGGATCATCAGAATAACTACAGCTCGTCTGCATTTATGGGTGTCATTCATTTTAGTGACATCATTGCTCCATGGTAACGAGTATATTTTAGATTGGAGAAATAGATGGCATGAAAAATAGATTAGTTTTATTTAGATAGATTATATCATTATATAAATAGATAGACCACTCTATTTCTACTCATCTTCCACCTCCTGGTTAATAGGACACAGTTTTATTTATAGACAGAGATGCAGGAAATGTTTCCATGTAAATGTTTCATAATTCTGTTGTATTCCTGTGTTTTATTTTAATGGGTCACCCTGATTGTACCAATCTGAGCTAGGTAATATATTTGTGCAAAGAGGAGAGTACTTCAGGGTTGTCCAGATGGACCCAAAACTGGGAATGCTCAGAGAGCAGACCTACCTCATGTGGTGAATGTGGGAGAGTAAGAACTAAAGCCGGGTCCTGGAGGGACACCAAGGGGACTTCAAGCAGGGAATTATTAGTTTGGGTTATGCTAAAAAACCCCAGGGATTGGGAAGGAAGGGGATGAGGGAATGTACACATTTGTCTGTCCAATCTGGGGCCACTAAGCAGCCAGGAAAGGCCATGCTGTCCCCCCTGCATGGTTAGAAATGCAGACAGACCCCAGGTGCTGTTGGAGGAATGGCCCTGCCTTACCAGCAGGTCATCTCTGGGAACTGGGATCCATAGGCTTCATCTGGTGGCAACACCCCAACAGATTCCTGGTTTCCAGGTGGCATTTTGGGTGTCCTGTGAACATTCCAGTCTTGTTTTCCCCGGGATGCCACAGGCAGCCCAAACCCCTTTCCCACGCAACCTCCCACCCCAAACCCTCCATCGCAAAGAAACCCAACAGCACCTCATCCACAGCAACCCCACAGAGACCAAAAGCACCACTCAGGTGGGGCAGAGCCTTCCCTGCTCCACATAAAGGAGCAAACCCCAGCACCCAGGCAGCCCAGGCTCATCCTGCTCCTGGCAGGGTGCGGGGAGCGGGCGACGCGCGGCTGTCGCGGCTCCGGCGCTTTCCCCACGCAGCTCAATTACGAGGCAGACAAGGCAGTGTCACATGTGATTCACAATGTCGATTTCATGCTCGCGGTAACCATTTACGAAAGAGCTGCGGAGGTTTTACATTTGATAAGAAATCAACAGCGTTTGTGTTTGTAAAAGACCGATCACGGAGTGTGACAGCTCCGAGAGATTGCTGCGGAGCGCTGACTGCACGTCTGTAGTCTGTCATGGACCCATAAGTATTTATTTCAAATGTTGGTGGGTTGTGTTGTGAAGGTGGTGTGTGGTTTGTTGTTTTGTTTTTGGGTTTTTTTTCTTTTTAAACCAGGATGTTTGAAAATAAACTGTCAGTCTCTATTTACAGCTGAACAAGTAGAAAATACGAGAGATTTTAGGTTAGATTGTCAGTTAACAGAATTCAAAATAGAAAAAAATATGTACAGCGCTTGCTGGTTTATTACCTGCTGGAAAGAGAGTATCATTTCTAAATTTAGAGATACAGATGTCTCTCTTTCAGGAAACACAGATTGACTGTAGAGCATATTTCAGGTGCCTTTATCTTCCTGAACCCCCCCACCTTGCCTACCCCACTGCTTTTGCATCCAATTACTGGAGCATTAACTGGTAGGGGCATGGTGCAATCCTAGCTGTGCTGGTGTAAATCTCAGAATTTTGATAGATATATTCTGGATTTACCAGTAGAGATGAGTTTGCAGTCGAACCTCTACATCCAAGGTCTGGCAGAGCTCTGGAGCAAGGTGACCAGGGCCAGATCTTCCCATTGGAGACATCTGGGTTTCTTGAGAGAGCCCAGATATGAAGGCAACCCTCACTTTTACACCAAGTAACAGCCTCTTGCACACTTACTAAATGACTTGTCCCTGCCTGAATTTCCAAACCTCTTCTGCAAAGGCTGGAAGATCCTGCATCAGTTCTTGGTGACTTTTCTTGGCAGCTTCATGATGCAAACACAGGCAACTGAAGCAGACAGATGGGTTTCAGTGCAAATTCTCCTGCATCCATACCTGGCTCCCCATTTCTAAACTCAGGCTTGCTGAACCTTAGCTAAACGAGTCCAAACACTTCCCAGACTCTGCCAGTAGCCAGAAGAGAAAGTACTAATATACTCAGGCATTTCATAACAGTATAAATAAGATTAGCCAGGAGCTTTCCCCACTGTGAGTGTCCAGCTCTTAAACACAATTAGGAGCCAGCTTTGAACTCTTAGCAGTCAGGTATTGCCTCTAACTCAACCTCTGGCTGCATTTCAAGCATGAGCTTTCTCAAAAACACAAGAGAACAGATGTTATCCTGCACTAATAAGTGCTTCATTTCTTGACAGATGCTCCCAGTGAACAGCATCAGAGGAAAGAGGAGAAGAAAAAAAACAACCATAGAACATACATATTGGGCCAGGACTTGGCTGGAATAACTCTGAGCATCTCACAGGTCAGTGGAGTGGTATTGGTGAGCCTTGACTGAGGATGTCTCTCTTTTAACACACGTAACAGTCTGCAACTGTGTTAGGAGAAAATCATAGATCCAGAAGGAAATAACTGTGTTCCATCAAGTCATGGAGGTCTAGGATAACAATCTGGAAAGCCTTGGCTTTGTCTGAATTCCTCCAATTTTCCACCCAAAATGCTGCCTGTAAAATCTGGCCCAATATTTCTGTTTCAGCTTCCACGTCCATGGTGACTCTGCATGGCAGCCAGGATGCAGTCCCATGGTCAGCTCCATCCCATGGATGGAAAATTAATTCAGATGTGTCAAAGGCTCATCTGTGATGGAAAAAAACTGCCACAAACTCCTTAACTGGGCTTGTTTAGGGATAGCTGGTAGCCAGTGCTTGCTGTGCTGCAGGGTGGTGGATTTTTCTGCACAGCTCTGGGAGTCCGTGCTGTGGTGTTGCTCAGCTGTGCTTCTGGTGTGGTGGCTCCTGGGACTCTACCACAAGTGCTGTAAGGACAGGGATGGTTTTTTCCCCTCAAAGTTCCAGCTCTTGACATCTTGTGAATAAGAGAACAATTTGGATTTCTCCCAATCAAATTTCCAGTTCATGGTTATGGAGAAAAACTTGAAGATCTAAAGCCTGCAGGCTAAGCAAAAATAAA
>VXAC01006397.1:226944-261861 GCA_013399225.1 Rhipidura dahli
AGCATTTTAAATTAATTTCTCAACATCTTGCACATCACAGGGCCATGTCACGAGTTTCTGACTCCAGCTGTTTTCTGCTGAAGGTTTGCAGCCTGGTAAATGTCTCTATAAGCTAAGATGCCTCTGCCTTTCTGCCTGGGATGTTGCTGAGCCACTGCTGAGAGCAGCCTCATGCATTTCCCGCTGAGTTTTGCCCCAGGCACGCTCCGAGCTTACCTGGAGCATCCCTGCCTGGACACTGCTCCTCCTTTCCATTCCCCACAGGAGTGCCAAAGCCAGCAGTGCTCAGGGTGCCACTCCAGGAAGGAATGTTAGCCTGAGTCACCGTGCTCATCCTCCTCACGGGGTGCTCCCAGGACCCTTCCCCCTTCTCCATGGCCCCCAAGTGCCTGGCTCCAGCCTGCAGCCCCCTGGCCAGCCCGCTCCCAACAGACCTGCCCCTCGCTGAGCTCCCTGAGACCCAGAGACACCGGCACATTTCCTGTGACTGCCTTGTCAAAGACCAGCGTTGGAGCCTGCCTGTTTGTAAGCTGTGAATTTTCTCCATGTTTATCCCCTGGAGGGGCTGTTTTGTGGGTTTATTGACTAAATAAGGGTATTGATTTGTTAAGAGCCTTTCTTCCTCCTTTCAGTGGGAAATATTGCTATCTCTTCCCTCTTCTCTGTACTCCAGGTGAGAAGTTCTTTTAGTGACACCATAAATTTCCATCTCTGCTTTTCTCTGCTCTGTAAACAAGTGTTTGCCTGTCCACAGGGGTTAATTTGGTCATGTTAAACGCTCTGCAGATCCCTCCTGGGCTCTGCACTTGCAGATTTGCTCCGAAGGAGATCCCCATGCTCGCAGTGCAGGCACCCTCCATCACCCACTGCATTTCTCCTGACACCCACTGAGAGCTCCATCCACAGCTGCTTCAACAGCCCACACCAAAGCAGTGCTCCCAAAAAAAACCAACTGGCCAGGATTTCCACTGGGAAAAAAAGATGACCTGTACAGATTATTTGGGGACTAACCCATGATAATCACTGCTAAGAATGAATGAAGGTCATAATATCCCTCACATCTGTTTTATAAGGCGAGACACTGGTTATTGCTTGCCATTGTCATGCAACACTTGGATGTGCTGGTGTCCATAAATGCAAAAAGATTTTGCTTTCCAGAAATTCATGGTCTCTGAAAGGTTCCCAGTTTTTCTGGATGAGCTTGGCTTGGACACAGTGAACCCTTCTTCCTAAGGAGAAAGTGCAGGTCTCAGGGAAAGTGCACAGAAAAGTCATCTGTTTCTCAGTTTTTCAGAGGTGTCTCCAGTTTTACAGACTCCTCACACCCATGGATAGGTTTCATTTGCCTTTCATTTCCATGAAATCCATCCAAAGTCCCAGGCACAAGGGGGAAAGAGGAAAAAGTGGTTTTCAGCTAGAGTAGGATCATCTGCCTCCTGGGTCAGATGAACTTCTCTAATCACACTGTTAGGGACCTTTCACCATGATCCTCCTTAGACTAATTCTTTCCTTCTCAAGATTATGCTCCAGCAGTGAAACAAACCATTTTAATCTCTTGGGATGCCAGGAGAGATTACAACAAGTTCCATTAATCTTTTCCTTGGCTTAACTGTGAGCCACAGTGGGCTTTGGAGGGCTGTGGCAGAGCTGGACCATCAGCAAGGCTACTTGGCTGGCTACTTGTACCAGCAGCAGGTGCTGCAACCAGTCCCACCAGGTGGGATCCATCCCATCCTCCCCTGGGCTGCACCATTTGAGCACCGTGCCATAAAGGAGTTAATTTTCAGAGTATTGCAGCACTGCACGAGCCTGGGGAGTCAGCAGGGAGCAATACAACCCATGCAATACCTGGGAAATTCACTCTTGTATATGCCCACATCCCTCAAAAGGCTCCTGGGCTGTCAGTGTTGTAGATCACGGGGAGGCTGGCGGTGCTGAGGCACCATCGCAGCCTCCAAAGGTCTGATGAAACTGTAGGGAAAGTATCCCAGAAGGTGCTGTGTCAGCTCCATCATTTATGCAGCAGCAGAGCTCTGTAGGCAATGGGAGCACAGCTAATGCAACACAGAGGCTGCAGTACCTCTGGGGTATCAGCATCTTGGCTGTGATCTTTGCTCCACTGAACTGAGGGAGGAGAGGGTGCCCTCGACTTGGCCATGCCAAGACACAACCCAGTGACTCCATTCAGAGAGTCCCTGGGATAACATCAGCCCAGCACAGTGCACCATCATCAGGAGCATGAGGAGCACTGGTATTGAATGAAAATACCCCAGAAGAGGAAGGAGGTCTGGCCTGGGCACCAGGCTATGCTAAAGGAAACACCAGGGCTGTGTTTCTGTGATTAGGGCAGACAGAAATGCCAACACACTCCTGCAAAGTGTTTATCCTCGAGTGTTCCATAGCAGGCACTCTACCAGGACTGATTTGGACATGGCCCAAATGCCTTTACACTAGAATTTGAATCAGTCACCCAAAGGTTTGAACCGTCCAGTTGAGTGGCATAAAACGCCAATTATGCAGCCAGCAATTTCCACCCCGCTGCCCCAAGAGAAACCCCGATGTCTGATCCTCTGGGTCGTGGTGGGAAACAGCAGGTAAAAGCAAGCTCAGGAATACTGCCTGCAACAGCAACACAACATCTGCTGCACCAAGCCTGCCTCTGGATTCTCGAGCCCGCTGCTGAGCTGACTTGCTCCTGCCTTACGCTGGTGTGAGAGATGAATCAGACCCTCGGTGTACGCAGTGAACATATGTCCCACCAGCTGCTGTGGAGCTGTGCTCGAACCCAGTTGTGCAAGCAGCAGGTTCGGCTGGGCTTCCTCAAACCCAGAGTGCCACAGAAGGCATTAATAGGCTGTTTGGTGCGTGTTGGGAAGCGCCTGGAGGATAACCCAACCACGAGCGATAAACAACGCCGCTTTACAAAGAACGAGTCACGCCAGACCGGCTAGATGGCTTTCTTTCTTCGGATCAAATCACAAAATTAGTGGATGAAAAGTCTTACAGGAGATGTAGTGCATCCAGACTTCAGCAGAGCATTTGATATTGATCCTTGCAAAATGCTGCTTGAGAAACTAATCCAGACTGCCTTAGATATGGGCATTAACAACAGCATGGATTGAAAAGCATCGGCCGGGCTGTAAACAGAGAGGACACACCAAGGGCCAGCAGCACTCTGATGTGCAGGAGCTGCATCACAGGGCCAGCCTTGGCTCAGCTCCACAGCAATATGGAACATGGGGACAGGACAATTCAACCACATATTGACCTGTAAGGACCCAAACAGCCACCTTCCTAAAAAATATGTCCATATGAAGCTGTCATTGCTGAGGTGCTAGTCTCCTCTCTGCCTTGGAAATAAGGTGATCCTGCCCTTGGGCTGATTTGGGGCCAAGACAGGAGATGGAGGCCACCCAGATTATTTTTGAAACAGAGTTGTCCACCCTGGCCAAATCCCCACTGCAAACCTCCCTTAGCCTCAAGAGTGCTGTTTCAAGTGTATACATTTTTAATGCTATTTAATTTTTATGACAACTTCTGTTAATGAGGACCATGGGCAGAGAAGACTTGGGGAAGTTTTGCTGTGAGTTTTAGAGGCAGCTGAGGCAGCCACGCTGGCCAGGGCTGACAGGGGTTGCTGGTTGGCCCTGGAGCAGTTTGGCAGCTGTCACATCTCCCTGCCAGACAAGGCTGACCTCGAGCCTGGGACCCTGTAGCAGGAAGCAAAACACATGTCTGGCACATGAGCTGTAGAAAAAGACCCACTTTGGTTGTCACCAGCAGAACAACTGACACTTTCTGGAGGCTGAAATCCTCCTGATCATCCAGGCAGATCCGTGGTTGTGAACTCAGATTTTGGCACCCCAGGAAAGGCACCAGTCTTTCACATGAGGTGCAGACTTGCTGCCCAGACTTTCATTGAAGGAGCAAATTGAAAACAGGGATTTGACCATCAATCCTTTTTAAGATCACCCTTCTTGCTCCCTTGTCTCATCAAACAAGGACAACCCTCCATAAAATCCCCCCACTGAATAAAGCCCATGTGGGAAGAGAACAGACATTTCAGCCACAAGCTGTTTACCCTCCTACTCAACCTTTGATTAAACTTTGGACTCTGGGTGCCTCCACCCTGCTCACCCCTTTTACCCAGTCCATATCCCAAACAGGAACAGCCTGTCCCTGCGTCCTGCTCCAGCAACAAGTGCCCCATCCACTGCTGATCTCATCCAAAGCAATCCCATTGCCATCAAGTCATGTCTGATCATGCCATTAATCTGATTATTTATCAGGTATGTGTTTAAATCCTTTGATTGCTTCTGCACCTACAGAGATGTTGACAGGCATGTGGCTAAAATAGCAGGGGGAGAAAATTCAGTCACAGCAAATCAGATAAGTAAATTCTTCTGCATCCTGTTGGAAAAGTGTTCCATCCAGGCACACAAGCACACTTAGCAGGTCAAGCACTTGACCAGCATCCACTCCCCATGCTGGAAACCAGCAGTCAGGGTGAGGTTTTGCCAAGCTGGCATGAGCTGGATGGCACCTCTTGGAGAGGAATGGCCGGGTGAGAAGCAGCTGGCATCACCACCAGCCTCTCTACTGATCTCCACCTGGAGGGACCATCCCTGCAGGGTCATCCACTGGGGTTTTTCAGAACCAAAAAAGTGTCCTTTATTTAATCCAATCGATGGAGAACCTCAATAAACCCCCAGTTCTCAACATTCCCCATCCTCATGGTCCTTCTCAGGCATGTGCCAGCTCCTCCTCTCCCCAAATCCCCTCTTTGCATAGACATTGTGCGTGGCTGCAGGGTTGCAGCACCATTTGGACACCTGTCCATCCCATAGCTGAGGGGTCAGAGCAGCTGTGCCAGCGTTCCAGCATCACCCCATCCCTTGTGGGGCTCATGTGGCACGCTGTGATTCCTGCATCCTTCATGTGTGCTTCCCCTCTGCCCAGCCCTCCCACTCTGGAGCCTGTGCTGCCATCACTGGGACAGGCAAACATCATCTGATTGCTGGACCAGAGGCAGAGGGCAGCATGTGGGGACCAGGGAGAGCCAAATCAGGTTTGTTTCCCTGATAAAACCTGGGAAGGATTATGGTCTCTTTAAGCCTTCCAGCTCCCCATGCGCTGACCCAGTCGTGTGCTGTATTAGAATTGTAGAGTAATAAATGAACAGTGGAGGGGTTTGTAATGATGATTAGGGACTGAAATTGGTTCAGATTTACAGTGTCACTCAGGAGCGGAGGCAGAGGGGGAAGGCATTCTGCGCGGCCTAATGGATCCATCAACTCGTTTTGGCTGCTCGGTGGGCCGCGCAGGGTCACCAGGCTTTCCGCTGGCAGCACAAAGCACTTCAATTTTGTTAGGAAATGTATCAATTTAACTGACTTGAGCAGTGCAGGGCGGAAAAAAAAAAAAAAAAAAGGAAAAAAAAGGAAAAAAAAAAAAGAGAAGGGGGGGAGAGGGGAAAAAAAAAACTAATGAATCTGGACTCAATTTTCCGCCACACTGCCTCTGCGAACTGTCGGAAACAATGTCTGCGGTCGGGGTGAAGGCAGCGCGGATAGGCTGCCCGCGAGCCGCGGAGACGCGCTGCCTCCCGCCAGCCACCGGCCAGGGCTGCCACTCTCCTAACAATGATGTCATTAAAGGTAAATTGGCCTCTATTTCAGCAGGATGATAGTGCTAATTGAGTGGGAAAATATAATATAGGGAGCTGTTGTCTGCAGTTAAAGGGAGGAGGGGGACAGATTAAATGGCCTACAATAGTGGGTGTCAGGCACGGCAGATGTTGCTTTCCGCTGATAACTGCGCTGACATATCTCGAGCTTGTCAAGGCTGAGGTTTTCAGAGAGACTTACAGCAAAAGGCAGCAGATGGCCCTCCTGAATGGGAATGAAGTGCTTAAACAGCCTGGCTGCTGAAGGCAGCTAGTTTGTAAATAGAGGAGTCGGAGGTGTCTTATTGATCCCACTCAGTGCCCGCCAGCGCGGAGGAGCGGCGGGCGGCGGGGAGCCGCCGGGATGGGGCTGCCAGCGGCGGTGGCTGCGCTGGTGTCAGGGCCGGCGCTGGCAGATGCTGCTGGATGGCAGCCCGGGGTGGTGGGGCCGAGCAGGGCTCAGAGCTGGCGATGTGTCGCCTTAAAAGTCACAGATGTCAAACGGCAGGACAAAAGTCCGGGCGGTGTTCAAGCGCGAGAGGGTGGCGGGGCTCGGGCGCGGGAGTGCGACGCGTGTGTCCCCAAGGCGGACTGAGACCTCTGCCCCCAAAGCAGCCCACCAGCAACACCCACACCATAGCAGACCCCATTTGCAACTCTGCTGGGCCACCATGTGCAAAAGGCCCCGAGGTGAGCACAGGTATTTCAAATACAGACAGACCTGTCCTGGAAATGTGTGAGTGCAACACACCCGCTGCAAGGTGCGGGTGTGAAACCACGTGCAACGTTAAACAGACTCTGCTGTTTGCAGCTATAAACAGGCCTTGGTCCTTCTCGGACTGGCTGCGGATACCCTCTCGGTGAGATGGAGTTTTGCTTGATTCCGTGAGTTGCACTTCAGCTGCAGTGGGATGTGCCAGGAAGTGCCCCGGGCATCAGCTATGCTGGGATGTGTGGGGCAGCACCCTGTACCTGGGATGTGCTGCATGCTGCAGGAGCAAGTCAGGAATGGCACAAAAATCACACAAGTGTTGGCGCTGTATAGATGAGCAGTACACACTCAGCTGTGCACTTACGGCCACATTGTCCACGTTAAACTGAATTTTGGAGGGTACGAAGGGATGCTGTTATAGGTCCATAAGCATCACCCTTCTGTATCTGCCCTTTGGAAATCTTGCAAATACAGCTTCCCAAGGTACCCTCCAAAACTGAATGGCACATGCACGTGTCTCACTCCCAGTGCCAAAACCACCACTCAAATCCTCTCCCTCCCTGTATGGGACCATCAGCGGCCACTCCAGAAGGCTGGGACACAGAGTCAGGAATGTCACACACATGGGCAGGAGCAGACCCAGCTGCCACCCAGAAGCCTCCAGAAACCCTCCTAAGGCAGGACTTCCCGATGCTGCTGTCTGTGTGCCAAGCCTTTCCCATGAGCCTGCCTCAGTACAAACACTCACACATGTGTGCTGTTATTAAATCTACCCAGACACGTAAGCACGCTCCTCACAAAACCGCACAGAGGGTGGAACAAAAACTTACCTGCTTACAAAATGACATAAATTGAGTCTGTATACACAAACACACACTGACACAGCTGGGGAAACACTCTGCTAATATCCACATCGACAGAGATTTACCACTGATGAGGTTATGGCCATGCTTCCTCTCCCACACATCCTCTGAGCAAAGTCCTTCAGCCTGGGGTGGATTCTGCTCTCCCTGAAGTCAGTGGGGCTGCTCTGGTTGTGAGTCCTTGACACCGGCGTGGTTCAGACCCTGTGCTCTCTGTCTCTGCTGGCTTGCATGGCATTAAATTGAGGTTCAGTGGTCAGTTAGGGATGTGAAGAGCTTATATTCCCAGGCTGCCCAAAGCTGAATGAACCAGCACCAGCACCAAGACTCCCTGTAGAGACCCAGCAAAGCATCAGTTCCTGGAGACTGTGTGGGGACAGGCACCGAGAGCTTTGCACTTATCACAAGCCTGTCCCACCTTCACCCTTTGCCAGCGGTGGGACAACAACCATCCTGCAAAACTGGCCCTGAGGAGGACAGGCAAGGGCTGGCCCTTAACCCTGCAAGGGCTCCCCACCCTGCCCAGGTATCTGTTGTGTGCATGGTGCAGGAGGTTTCCTCCATGGGAAGGACCTTGCTTTATCCAAATGTGCTGTGCTGCATGGGATCAAGCTGATACTGCACTACTCCTTGCTCTCTTCCATCACCAACTACAAGAACAAACAGGGATGTGGAGCAAACACCATTGAACTAAGGCATTAACCAGTTTAAGGCCATTTCTAATTTGAGGGCTACCAGCAGTCAGATAGATGTGAGTGATGTCTCACACAGACACCCAGTACCTCTCTCCACAGATCCAATCTTCTGCCCCCAGCTCACACCAGGGGCTGCAGGCAAGGGCATGCATTTCATACAGCTCGTTGCCTGCTGGCCAGACCACTGCTTGACCAGGGGAAGGTGACAGTAAGACCTTGCTCCTGGTCTAGGTCTAGGACAGTCTTTTTGGTGTCCCCTCCATTCTCAAGCACCTCACAGCAATTCCCTTCTCTCCCTGCTGTGTCCCCTCTAGCTTTTCCTAGATCACATCCTCTCTTCATTCTTAGCACTTGACAGTCCATTTTCTCCCTCCTTTAATGCATTGTTGTCTTCCCTTCTGTTGTTTCAAAGTCACTGTTATTGGTACAAGTCAGCAGCTTCTGGCCCTCTCAGGTCTCTCCTCTCCTCTCTGTGCTTCTCCACTATGCACTTTCACTCAATTTGCCCTTAAATCCTTGTTTCTTTGCTGCTCAGGCAGCTTGGTCACCTGCAGCTCTCCCACACCCTCACTCTGGAGCACCACTCACCCACAGGCAGTGCAGGCAGACAACCTCAGCCGAATTTTGCTGTGGCTTTGCCAGCAGTCAGGAATTTGGCTGCCATCCACCCACGAGAGGAGGTCCATCATTTCACACAGTAGGCTTGAACACACCATCAAAGCTCAAGTACAAAACCAAACATTGGGCGGACAGATGTTGAGCCAAGACCTTCTGCTTTTCACCCTGATCATTATAAGATGTCCACAGGCTTCTGTAAACTGCTCTTAGCTGGTACCAGGAGCTCTCCTGCCTTCAGTGCAAGGTGTTTGCAGCTCTCTCATCTCCACAGAGGTGATGTTCTCCCCACAGTGGACTCCTGCCAAGTTCTGGTGCGTGTCCTGGATTTTGATCCTCTCAGTGGCCGTGCTGTTGCCCAGGAGAAGCCTCCAAAAGGAAAAAGAGGGAGATGTGCCTGGACAGTAGAAGCTTCGACTACACCCAGATAACTCATGAGCCCTTTGAAAGCCCACAGAACCTTCAGAGATGTGAGGAAACCACCTTGGACACCTCCACTGCTTCAAACTCATTGGTGCAAGTGAACTTCCCCCATGGGTCCTTGGGGACCCTCCGTTCAGAGGATGGGGTGTCAGCACCCCAGTTACACACTCAGTGCATGTAGAAATTCCCTCTGCTTGGGGGGAGAAGCTCCTTAACGGGTGGCCCTGCATTTACAGTAATCAAGAATGATTCAATTGACAGGTTTGTGTGGTGTTTGTTAATTTACTTGAGATTCATTCCTGGGAACAGCTGGCTGTATCCCAGCAGGACTGTGACTCTCACTAGCCCACCTGCTGCTAGACAGACGGGCTTTGGGTACAGTTGTAGTTAAAGTTTAGCAGGCAGATATTTCTGGCCATTAAAAACGGAGAAGTTCTTCAAAGGTTCACGTGCACAGGAGGTTTTGGAGGCAAAGACATTGGCTCTGGGCTTTGCTAAATTGGCTTTGCTTGGTTTCCAGAGTGGTCCAGTTGCCGAGTGCTTGTTTTGTCATTTGAGCATTACCAGCTGAATTACCATGATCGTGGTACATAAAGAACTCATGAAAAAGTCACTTAATATTCAATTACAGGGTCTGTTCTGGAAGCTTTATATAAGGAGTTTGACTCGTAGGGAATTAGACACCAAGCTCCTCCAGATAATCAGGGGAATGAGCATCTACCTCTCTGCTTTGGAAACCTCTGACCAATCCATTTATATAACATTAATATTTGTCCTCCTTAAATTGACTGTATTCTTTTAAGAGATAATTACATTTTCCTTCTAGTGCCCATGTGGACACGAACCCTAAAGTGTATGACAGAAAGATGTATTAAAAAAATACAGAACTATTCCTCAGAAGAATCTTTTTAAAAATCATAACTATGTTTCAACAAAATATATTCCTCACACACAAATACAGATCTCTCCCAGAAATTCCAGCAGGTGATGAGATGCTCAGAAAACACCACTTGGCCCCACAGACACAGAGGGTTGCTGGAGCCTGTACCACAGCCCTCTCGGGAGTGTAGGGGGTCAGAATTGGGGCTGTCTTCCCCAGTGAGCCCCCCTGGTTGCAATGTGAGTTATTCAGAGCCCAGCCAGACCCTCCATGACCACAGGATTCCTACCACCAGTGACAGAGAAGTGCTGCATCCCACCACTATCGACAGAGCTGGTCCCAGCCCAGAGCAAGGGTCAAACATCACCAAACCAGAGCAAAATGCCCACAATGCTTGGGGCAATCCCCACTGCTGGGCTTTCCTGTCATTAAACTATTGATTAGCTATTGATTAAAACATCTATTAATCTTTATAAACTATTTATAAATGGAACCTTAACGTAAAGTGTGACCTGTGCAACACTGAAATAGAAATTGTATTTAATATGGATTTTAAGTAAGGTGGATACATAAGTGAAACCCCACATTACATCCCCTGTGCTCGTTGCATGTCAGGTGTGGAGTGTTCCACTGAGTTAAACACTTTGGCCTTTCCCTCAAGTCTTCACACTCTGATAAAAATAAGTAACAGCTTGAATTAAGCATCTTACCTGATCCCTGCTACACACCTGTACTCGAAGCACTGGCTGGCTCCCATCCTTCAGCAGCACTTCCCAGCCTCACACCAAGCCCAGGGCTGGTGAGGAGGCTGCTGGAGGAGGTGGTGGCAGCACTGGCTGTGGTTGTGAGCTCAAACCACCAGCACTGGCTGGCTAAAAATCAAACAAGGAGCTCTGGCTGGCTAAAAATCAAACAAGGAGCTCGCAACTGTGAGATCTCTGCCGACTCCATTTGTTACGTGGCACATCCAGGAGGGGTAACCAGCTTGTAGTATATTAAACAATTAATCATTTAGATTGTGATGCTCTTAATGCTGCAGGCATTTCCCACTAAACGTGTGGCACAGGTGCAGGTGCCCCTCAGAGGGATCCTGCCTGCAAACTTTGGGGAACAAGGGCAGAACAGACAGCCAGGCTGGAAGAGGTGTGTCCTCCAGGCTCACAAGGCATTCCTGGTGACCCCTCTTGGCCAACAACCCCAAAAAGCACCACTGTGATGGGCATAGCTCAGAGGGAGCAGCACAGTGCTGCTGGACACAGGCTGGGCTGGGCTGGGCTGGGCTGGCTCGTTTGTGCTAATGATGCTGTTCACCTCCAGCCTCTCCTCTGCCAGGGTTTGCAGCGAGTACCTCTCTTTGCACCTATTTCATCAACAGCTATTGAAGCTCTTGACATCACTTACTTCATGGCATTTGCATCCTCGTCTCCAGCTGAGGGATCAGGTGAGGTGGCAGAGGAGATGTTGCTGTTGTATTCAGTTGTAACGAAAGGGTTTTCAATATTTACATTGCTGCTTCTCCTGTCCATGGTGGATTACAGCTGCCCTTTGAGAAATAGGTTCAGAGAGGGAAGGGCATGTCCTGCTGCAAGGGGCAGGAGCTGGGGCTCTGCAGCCTGTCCTCTCCAGGTAACATTGCAGCAGCTGAGGGGGGAAAAGGTGTCAGGGTGGGACTGATTGCACAACCAGAGGCAAATTGCTGCACTACAGTCTTTTGTGCCTCAGTTTTCCCACCTAAGAAGGAGGATGTGGGGCAGTGCTGGGAAGGCCAAGTGCAGTTATGAGGATTAACAGGAGGTCTGAGGGATGGAAAAAGACTTCATGCCAAGTCAGCTCCCCTCTGTAACCCTGTGCCTCAGAAACACCCCGGGCTGCTGGCTGTTTCCAGCACTAATGGCAGAAGAGGCTCCTGTACCCCTGGCCCTGCCATGGCTTGTAACAGATTTACTGGGTCCCATTAATTTCTGAGCAGTTTTGGAGGGGACCCAACAGTGATAATACCCTCACCCAGGAGCTGGTTGTACTAAGAGAATAACAAACCCACAAAGAGCTGAGGCTCTTTAAAATGTCCATGGCACAAGGAAGTGCCCCACATACTGCTTTCCTATTAATAATGCACCAGGAGCTCCTGCTCCACCAGCAAAGTGCCCACCACACATTCAGGCTCCTGAACACTTTGCCTCAGCAGTGCCCAACAGGACTCTGCTCCTGTGAAACCACAAAAAAATTGGAGAAATCCTTCCCTGCCACAGAGATGCTCCAGATTTGCACTCTGCAGACCCAGGAGCAGGATTTGGCCCTGTGATTTCAGCTGATGTCTCATGAGCCGTGGGCTGAATAGGAACTGTAATTGGTGCAATTCTACATCTTCAAGGCTATTAGATCCTTGTAGCTCCCCATCATGCTGTGTTTGGAGTAAATAGAGAGTGTTTAGCCAAGCTGAGAGATCCTCTAATGGAACAAACAGTTCTTCCTCTCTTCATCTGCTTGTCCCCACAGCTTTGTTATTTAAAGTCAGGTTAAAAAAAAAATAAAAAATAAAAAAATAAATAAAAATCAGTAGACAGGTTTGGTTTGGAAGCCGGAGGACAGGAAAAGTTAGAGATATTTATTTGACAGGGTCAAGGTTGCTGCTTTTCTTTTCTCTTTCCCCAGGTCCCATAGGTGTTAGACTGAGAGACATTTAATCGAGGGAGTAGCGGTTTCATATCTATAACAAAAATCAAATAATGCAAGATGATTTACTCCCCCTAGCAACCAGGGAGCTTACCCTTAGCAACCAGCCTAGCCTCAGGCAGCGGTGTAATCAGCTTGAAAATATTTCAATTATTGTGTTGATTTTAGTGGATTTGAGAAGCGCTGTGCGGAGAGACCAGGCACATTCTGCCCACGACCTGGAGAGGAAGATATTGATTTAAACAGGTGTCAGAAAGGAAAAGTGGAGTAAATTTAAATGCAATAGGAGAACAGCGCATTGAGTGTGGTTCAGTGTGGGGGTGACATTTTGCTCATCGCCTTGAATGAAAGTGACTCAACTGAACTAGAAATTTCACCTTGAAAATCATCTCCCATCGACACAATCAAGAGAGAGACGTTCGCCATCTCTTTTCCCTGGTCGGGGGAAGAAGCTGGAGGGTGGGGGGCACTGGCACCTGGGTTTCCAAGAGAGCTTTGGAGAAAGTAACGATCAGACAAATATGGGATTAGTGTGTCCCACTCGAGAAATTGGCCGAGTGGTGCTGGGGCAGAGGCAGAGGAGACAGGAAGGAGAGTGTCTGCAGAGGGTGGGATGCAGAATTCAGGAGGACTGAGCTATGAGAAATGATGCCATCCTCAGTCCCCAGGCTGCTGCTCCTGGAGTGAGGGATTTGGTTCCAGCACCAGACTGAGCTGCTGCAGGTGGAGTCAGCAGGAGCAATGGTCCAGGCACTCTCAGATTGTGTTTCTCCTTGTGTGGTGTGGGTCAAACCCCGCTCTCAGCAGCATCACCACTGCCCCCACAAAGCAGCATATTGGGATGTCCCTGGCCAACTTCAGCCTCCACAGTGTAGTTTGCCCAGGTTTAGCCACCCTGATCTGGCACAAAAGTGGCAACCAAATCCTGATCTTTAGGAAATTGTCCCATTCCCTTCCACCCTTTGCTGCCTGTCCCCCC
Source organism: Rhipidura dahli (assembly GCA_013399225.1). Classification (NCBI taxonomy): domain Eukaryota; kingdom Metazoa; phylum Chordata; class Aves; order Passeriformes; family Rhipiduridae; genus Rhipidura; species Rhipidura dahli. The sequence continues at coordinate 240,450 of VXAC01006397.1, forward strand.
ACAGATGCCCCCAGCAGAGCCCCATCTTGGCCCCAGGTTGCTCTCTCACCTGCTGCTCCCACATTCTGTACTCACCAGGCAGCTGCAGGAGCAGCCTGTGTGCAGTTCAGCAGCCAGCAGTGACATCTCTGTACACACGGCACTGACGAGCTGCTGCCTGATGCAGCAGGTCTGTAGACAGTGTACTGATAATAGGGTTTCACCTGTTCCCAGTGAAGTGACAACTGACATGCCATGTTCTGATGAGCCTCTTTCCAGTAGGGTGACACCGTGCACAGGGTGCATTACAACCCTGGTTCTCCGGGCTGCCGCAGTCTGTGCTCAACACCAGCAATATCCTGAGCTGCAGCAGAGCTGAAACTTTGTCCAATTCACAACAAAGCTGCATTCCACGTGCCTCTGACAGTTTGTGTGCAGGGCACTTCTCACCTGTTCCCCTGTGAGGAGCAAGGGGCGTGCAGCTCAAGGATGCCCGGAGTGGGGATTGATACCCGGCACAGCCGAGCACAGATCTGTGCCTTGCCCTGGGCATGGCTGCTGCATCCTGAGCTCTGCTACCTGCTCAGAGCCATCCTTCCCATCAGCAGGGGAAACAGCCAAGGCAGGAGCAAGGGATCTGCAGAGACAGTGGGGGCCAGGAGGGCTCCTTCTCCACTGAAGCTTTTTGGGGAGCCTGGCGGGCTGGCGCTGCCTCGGTTTTCTTCCCCTCGCCAGAAATTCCTTCTGCACTTCTCAAGTGACCAAGGCGAATCACTTTTGTTTGAGATGGTTCACACTTCTCTGGGTTCAATTTCAAAGTGGCATTTTTAGAGCTTATCACATGCCATTTATAAATGTATCAGTGCCTGCTCAAAGGCTCGGTGGAAAGAGGAATGCTGCATCCCTCCTCTGTTTGACAAGAACACAAGCCCTGCACAATCTTCAGACAGCAAAGGGCAGTGCCTTATCTCTGGCTAGTAAAGGGTGTATCTTGACATTGCTACAATCACCCTTATGGTGTAAGAAGAGCAAAAATCAGCCTTTCTCCTGGATTTTGAACCATTTCGAGGCTTTTCTCGTTGCCGTAAACCGAACTGATTCCTGGATTGTGGCTGTTAGAACAGACTCCTCCAGCTAAAATGGGATTTGGACTGCAATTGTAGCAATCCCACTGCATACTCATGCACCCAATTTTGCCTTACAGTAGATACATGGTGGGCTATTCAGCTGCCACAGGGGAAGGGGCCGTGCATTTATCCCAGGGGAAGAGCCCCCCTGCAGGCAGTGCTACCGAGGAGCCACCGTGTTACAAACCTCAGCTTTAGCTTTTCCTCACAGTAAAAAGGAGAAGGGTATCCAAAACATCTTCCTTTGGCTTATTTAGGGACTCAAAATGACCAGAAGACTGCTGAGATGAGACCCACTGCAACCAAAAAAATGCAGTGAGGCCAAGGAGGAGGCAGCTCTGATGTGCCTGGGGGAGATGCTGTGCAGATACACAGCCAAACACCCCCACACCACCGGGACCAGCTCAGCAAGAGCACACATTTTTAACCTCATTGACTCACCCCAGGCAGGCAGGATCCTTCCCTCAATGCTCCCAGCAGCTCCAGCAGAGCCTGTTTGATGTGCTGACCTGCCCTCCACAAGCATCTTACACTCTCTATCTTGGTTGGATTGGGAGGGAAAGAAAAAAAAATTCCGATTATTTTTAAGCCCATTTGCTGCCTTGCCCCGAGATGTGCAGACTCTTCCCTGGAACGTACCTTCAGTGTAATCCTCTCTTTACCAGGGTCTGTCGTTGCTCATTCCCACGTTCCTCTGCCTCCCCTCATTATAACCTGTTGCTTGTCAGAAACCTTAGCAGCTTAAACTGGACTGCTTCTTTGCTCGATAACAGTAATCAGGGCTTTAGCAGGCAGCTTTGCAGAATCAGCCTGCCCTGCACCCCTCCCACTCCCAATTTTCTGATGGATAGGTGATCACTCAGGGGAAAAAACAAAAATGTACATGTTCACCTGGAGAGAAGAACGATTTGCATTTTGGGGGGTGGTTACTGCAAAATGAGGTATTTAGGCAGTGCCACGTGAGATTTCCAAGGGAATTCCTGACTTGAATTTGCAGCAATGCTGTCCTGGCATTTTGCCTTGTTAGTATCTGTGGAGTTATTAAAAGTCAATAACCAAATCAGAGTAGGTAAATACGTGGGGGCATCTCCTGCCATTGATTTTTGGGCAGGATACCCCTCTGAAATCAATGGAGAGCTTTGCTTAAAAACCAGTGGCATGGTAAGGGCCACACTTCTTAAACAGAAAGAAGCACAAATCCAATATGAGTTTATCTACCAGCTCCATCTCCAAAACCTCACGTTTTTGTCTTCTCAATCCCATTTTCCTGCAGTAAAATCCAAGTAAGTCCCACTGACTTTTTACCCAAAATAAAGTCTTGTTTTCTATGGCTGTTCTTTAAAGAGAATTAGGCATTTGCTGCTATTGTGTATTTGGAGATCCAGACCCAGAAGTTCAGGTTATTCTGCTTTTTGCCTTTGCACTGCTGAGTTGGACATTCAGTCTGTGTGAATGACAGATCAATTCATTCACTTTTTGAAACTTTGCTGCCTGGAATTTTAAAGGCTCCAGTTTAGTAATGATAGTATCGAGCCACTGTTTGTAATTGAAATAAGAAACTGAAATAGGAAATGCATCATCCGGCTAAACTGTATTTACAACTCAATGCCAGCACTTTAAACTGCAAAGGCCATCCTAAATCACAAAGCCTTCCTCAACTACCCAGCAGCTCAGGGATCAGGCATTGCTCTAACTCTGGACCCCATCCAAGGCCTCTGCAAGTCAGTTGGTGGCTTTTTTCTGACCTGGCAGGTGCCCGAGAGTCCCTCTAAGGCTCTTCCCTGTGTCACCTTTGCACGCAGCGCTTCCTTTCTCTGGCTGGTTTCCTTAAGCTGCCATGGGCAATGACAGCTTTCCTCAAGTCTGAATTACTGCTTGCATTTTTGGCTTGAAAAACAGAATAATAATCATTTTTATGTTTTTTTTTTTTCCCCCAAACTTCCCAATCAGGCATAAAGCTGGAGACCTATTTCTCTACCCTGCAGCATCTCTGCTTCTGAGGCTGCCAGCTCCTGCCCCCCACTGCAAACACTGCTGAAGATCTGCTTTGCCACAGAAACCCTTCAGGTGGAAGCAGATCTTTGAGCATGACACCAAGATTTAGACTTAGAAAATTCAGGAGAGGTGACATCCATCCTGCTCACAGGTGCTGGCCCCCGTGTCTGCTGCAGTGCTGTGCAAGGCAGCTGGGCAGGGAAAAGCCAGACAGGCCAGCGTAGCCACCAGCTACAACAACTTTGTTTGGCACAGGGAAGAAATCTTTATCCCCTTAGATGGGTTGCAACTTTTTCAGACGTGAGGCTGAGCCTCATGTGAGGTACAGAGGGTTCATTCTGCACCTGGACTCCTGATCATGACCCCGGGCTACACCAGGAGGGGGAACCCACTGAGGACCTGAGATACCAACCTGGTGCCTCCATCCTGCTGGAGCCCTCCTGCCACACCTTGAGTCTCTGTGCCAGGGAGATCTCAGCTAGCCCAGGTGTGCCCCCTTGCTTTAGACCTCTATTTCCTTTCCTGGGAATAAATTTAGTGGCAGCTGCTGAGCAGGATCCACTTAAGCTTGGTGCTGAAGGCAATCTGCACCATCCTCTTCTCTCCTGGAAAAGATCTGTGCATGGAGCAGGGGGGAACAGCAGGAACTTGCATCTCAAACGTGCAGAAAGCACAAAAGCAGCATCCTTCCCTGCACTGCCTCCCTCCTCCAAGAGAAGACAGCAGTCTTCAGGGGAAGGAAAATAAGGAAACCACAAGCTGGAGCCTCGGGCACGGCCAAAGGAAGCTGGTGGAAATATTCCAGCTAGGAAATAGATCGAGCCAAGCCGTAAAATGCTCCACTCAGACACGTTCCCTGACAACACTGGGGGCCCCCTGCTCTATATCCCACACTGCCAGACTTGCCACACATAAAATCAAGGCAAGTGACCACAAGCATAAAAAAGAGTTATGCTCTGCCACAGCGCATTTCGAGCACTCCAACAGGCCAGCACCACAAGGAGAAACAGGTTTTGTCCCCATTTCCTTCAGGAAGAGGGACTGCTTTCAGCCAGCAAAAATCAAAACTTACAGCCACAGCAGAAGTGGCCCCTACACAGCAAAAGGAGCCCAGGGGAGCTCTCACAGAGGGAGATCTTCAGGAGAGCTCTTTGTTCACCAGTTGCAGAGCCTTGCCCAGGATGCCTGGCTCACCCTGCTTTACAGTTGTGGGTGTTGTGTTTCCAGTTTTTGGAGGGTTTGGGTGTTGGGGAACCCCCTCCATGTTTGCTCTGGACTCTGTAATTGCACTCTTATCCACTGCTTCTCTCAGGTTTCCTTCCTGGCTTCCCACCAAGAGTAGGGACGTTTCCTGGGGTGTGAGAGAAAGCTTGGCCAAATCCAGCTTCACCTTTGTGGTTTGTGGATGGCAAGAGGATCTCTGTGGCATTTTCAACTGGCCTAAACCATCCAAGAGAAACTCCCCCAGAAATACCCAGAAAGGTTTTGTACAGATTCAAACTCAGCCTCGAAAAATAAAAAGAATACACTCAAAAAAAAAAAAAAAAAACCCAAAAAAAAAAACCACCCACAAACCCACCTTTGTTGGTTTCAAATGATAAATGTACCCACCAAGGACTTTTCTGCAGTTGTGTTCACAATATATGTCCCTCCTCACTCTGTAGCTGCAGCAAAGGATGAGAGGCAGGTTTGAACACAGTGATGACCTGACAAAATCTGAGATGAGAACAGTTTCGCAGTTATGTGTCACCAACAGACCTTGCCAAATAACTGATACAGCTCAGGCCACTTGGGTACACACCTGGAGCTGCTCAGAAATAAGCTCTTGCTCCTTTTTTTTTGCTACAGACACACCATTGTTTCAGAACATAAAAATAAAGCACCTAAAGCTCCAGAAGTTCTTATTGCAAATAATCTCAGTGCCAGAAGAAAGGCAGCGTGGGGTTTATCAGAAAACTGGGTTTGTGTGTAGGACCTCTAACATCTTCAGATGAAGGCAACCAGTGCATGAAGAACAGCAAGCCTTTGGTGTGGGAAGGAATTCACCTTCCCCACAGCACCGCCCTTGCAGCCTGCCCAGCGATGCAAAACTGAAAACACGCTGTTCACAGAGTTTCCAGCTGCTTCTGCTGAGGTTTTCCTTGTTTGAGAAAGGAATTTGGGATCATTCAGTGAAAGAAAGAACCATGCCTGCTCCTGCAGGTCCTGTAGAAATGGAGCAAGGAAGAGAGAAACTTTTTGTAACCTGAAGAATTTAGGAAATGAAGGCCGGTTCTGGCGGTGCTGAGGCCAGAGCTGTGCCGCGGGATCCAGGAAGCATCCACCTCCTGTGTGTTGGTATGAAGTTCAAAAAATAATCAGTCCTCACAGGTGGATCAAACCCAGCCATTCTCCCAAAGCCATCAGGAAAATAACACTTTGTTTTCTTAGGAACCAGATGTTGCCCACACAGCAAAGGCTCTGAATTTATGACAGCTGTGTCAGGCTGTGCAGAGCTGCCGTGGTCTCTGGTCAGGGGGAGCAGAGAGCAAACAGAAAATATACAGGAGGAAGCAGAGGGGAAAACGGCTTCATTCCACATCCTCAGCTGTGGAAATGCCTTTGGAGTAAGCGTTGGAGGCTGCAGCTCCTGGAGGAGGCTGCACTGTCTCTCACTGAAAATGAGACTGGAATTATGTTCCACGTCAGCTGTCAAGTAATGGTTTTGAAACCTTAAACAGAGAATACATTTGCAGCTATTAGCACGGTATGGTCATGGTTTGTATTTGAAGGTGAAAACAGTTTGTAAGGAGGGAAGGAAAACATTAATTCTATTCATCTTGAAAGTTACTTTAACTTTTCAAAATGCTACGGTAAATTTTGAAAGTTTAAAATTAGTTTCAAGATGAATAGAATTAATGAGTGAATTAGAACTGGTACAGAATTGCAATAAATAATATTCGAAACCTTTTAATAAGCTTTGCAATGATTAAAATGAATGGATTTTTTTTTCTTTTTGCTATAAAACTGGAGCTCTTTTAAGTATAAATTGTGATAATGACTCGAGAATTTCCAGCATCAGGTTTTTCCATTACATCTCAGCCTCCACAGTTGATCTAAGGCTTAAAGAATAACATTCAAGCCTCACTTTCTAATGATGAGGTGTTTGACACAGAAAGCAATCCTAATAGAGGAGGCTGCTTGCCCAGTGATTGCTGCCAAGCAGAGCTGACAGAGACAAAGAAACATTTTTCTACCGAGTCTCTTAACAGAACCTCCTCCTCCTCGGACCTGGGACTGTGAGTGATGAGCAGGGATCCTGTCGTGAGAAGCACTTGGCAGATCAGACCTGTGTTTGTAATTCTGACAGCATTTGCTATAAGTCTTGCTTTTAACTCAAAAAAAAAAAAAGAAAAAAAAAGAGGAAAGAAAAGCACAAAAAAAGAGGACAAGACTTTCAGTAATGCTGAGTGATGGAACACTAATATAATTAGCTCAGTTAGAACAGTTTGTGATACCTCAGGTCTGGTTCAACACAGGAAAATCCTCCTCAGAAACCAGGTTTGGAAAATATAAAACTTCTTTGCCCACAGCTCCTGCCAAGCCTTTTAACCTCACAGCCTTTCTGAGTTTTTCTGGGATATGTTTCCATCACTGCTGAGATGGCTGCTGGTGTCCTGTGAGTGGTTCTTCCAAAGCCTTGCACCAAGTTATGCCTGGACAATTTCCTATAAATTCATTATTCTCAGTTTTGGGGGAAAATTCCTCTTGGCACCAAAAACCACTGTGGCATGAATGTTTTTCCCCTTGTGTTCAGCCATTCTCCCTGTGTGCCTTGAGAAAAAGCTTTGCTCACAGACATTCCCTCTGGGACAGCTGCCCCAATTCATCTGCAAACACAGCCCCACCACGGCTGGTTGACACCCTCCAAGGCTGATTCACTGTCCCTGCTGATGTCCTTCATTGCTGCTTCTCCAGGTAGCTCTGTAACCCTCAGCTGCCCCAGTATCTCAGTACTGCACATGGCCAGCTGGGTTTTCCCCTCCTGTTGCCCCTCTGGCCCCTTGGCCAGTTCCACACTGCAGCTGTAGGGCAGCAGATGCCCCAGGCTGGGCACTGCCCAGGCTGAGCCGTGCTCAACTCCTGAGATCACCCTTTCCCCGTGGCAGGAAGGTCAGCACTGGAGCCTCCTCTCTCCAAAGGGACACCTGGCTGCTCTCTGGTTCCTCAGTGCCCAGCAGGAGCGCTTGACCTGCCAGTAGCCTCCATCACCATCCTCCAAATCAGCAGCTTTGCCCTGAGGGTCGCTGCTGCCCAGGGAGCACAGCACAGCCCCTCTCCCAGCCCTGCTGTGCTGCCTTTGCTCGCTGGGTGCTGCTGCCTGGCAGGGACCACAACTCCTGGGCATCCACCACTCTCTAACGAGCTTCTCTGTGATGCTGAGATTAATTTTCAAGATCCATCTCATCTCCATGGCTGGTTTCACCTGCTCTCTGCAGCAAGACCCCACAGGCTCCTCCCCAAATCCCCCACTTTCTGCTTGATCAGTCATTCTTCCATTACAGCAAAATACGATCCTCTTGCTTGGCTTCTGGCTCTGCTTCTCCTCCTCAGACGTGAGGGTGCTGCCTGAACTGTGCTTTCTTTATTTCTTAGTTTTGCATGAGAGCCCCTAATCCACTCAGAAGTAGTTTGTAATAATTCTGCACGGGAGACGCCGCCCATAATAAATTGTGTTGTGTTAACTTCCCGGGTGCTCCCGTGCTGGCAGCCAGGCAGGGGGAAGGACAGAGCCATCTTCCAGGTGTATTTATTTCCCCAGCCTGGACAGCTCGTAATCGCAGACAAACTGTTTGTCCTTGACTCCTGTCTCAGCAAAGGAAGACTGAACTTCCCACAACACGATCCATATCACATCAGATTTGATATATTTCATAACAGCCTTTTATTCTCCTGTCTTTGTTCATTTATTTATCAATCTGACACTTTGCTAGATGCGTCGCTGTCTTTCTTTTTATTCACCTGTCATTATCTCCTGCTCACACGTTATAATACTCAACTTTTTTATGTATATTAAACATAAAAAGGCTCTTGGCCTGTGCCTTTTCACTGCGGATTCTCTCTGTTGCACTTAAATAGCAATAGAACGGATGCTTTGCAAATCCTTTCTGACTTTTAGTGATATAAATCGTCGCTGCTCAGAGCTCCCAGCCTGCCTTGAAGCACCGAGAGGCCCCTCTGCCCCACGTGTCTGCACAGCCCGAGTCACGCCCGTGACGCTCTCCAGGCTTTCGGGACCAGGTCTGTGGAGAGGGAGCTCAGGAGCACAGCAGGAGAGCACCATAAACACCCAGGCACCGTAAATAAACATTTACCACGATCTGATAAACATTTCCATGATCTAATCCGCTGCGTTAACCCGCGGTGGATCCCAGGGGAGGGAGTCCGAGGGGTTTTCCCCTGCGTGGGGCGCGGGAGCTGGGAGGTGGGGAAGGTGCTGCTGTGCCTGGTGTGGCTCTCTGAGCCTCAGGTGCAGAGCTCAGCTCAATCCTTCAGAAGGAAAGTTGGCTTGCAACTTGCAGCCAAATAAAATCGTCCTCTGCTCATTCCTTGAGCGCTTCACAAAAGCAGTCAGGTTACTCCATCCTGAATTTTTGCTACCGTCTGAGAGACAACTAAAAATATTTAACTTGTTTGTTAAAATATTTAACGTAGTTTTGACAGTTCACCAGCTGTTTAAAAGTAGCTGAAAAGGCTGGCAAAGGCTGTTGCTGAGTTTAATAAATATGTGTGTGTGTAATGTTTGTTATCTGAGAAGTACATTTAGATGTCTGCTTAGGTTAGTATCACATATGCTAGAACACATGTTCCTTTTCTGGTACACATCTATAATTGTGCCCATTTATCTTATTGCAGTTTAAAGTACCAACAGGATAAATAAAGGCACTGTCTATTCTACTTTGAGAAAGAGAGAGCCCAGGCTATTTAAGTCAGTGAGAAAATATAAAACGCTGCAGATAAAAACTTTCAAGGGTGGGGAAAATTACTTTTTAAAATAGCACAATCAAGGACATCTTTGCTGTGGAAAGATTTTAGTCAGAAAGGAGCAATTCAAAAGCTTCTACAAAATGGATGTAGGCAGAGAACAGTGGCAGAAGCAGGGAAGAATTCTGCCTGTGTCCTTTTTTACAGTAATCTCTAGGCATTAATTTTCCATGTCTATTAAAATAAAATGCTCTTGCAGATTTACTTTCCCATGGCATAGGATCCAAGCTCCATTAAGGGATGCTGGTGCTGCAGGTGAGGGTGAGGAAGGGGTGGAGGAAGCACAGGCAGGGCTAAACCTGCAGCATGGCATTAACCACACCCAACCAGCCCAGCAAGGTAAATCCCCCAAGCCAGAGCACAAGTGACATCCACTCGACAGTGCCAGCTGAGGATCCTCTGGGATGCCTCCACAGATCAGGGCTGGGCACCCACCGACACGTAGCCTCACCCAGGATCAGGAAAAAGCCACCAGAACGTGGCCTTTGTCCAAATTTGTGTGGCCTTTGTCAAACACAAGGCAGGAAGATTTGCTGGACCAAGTCCACAAGCATCCTGAAGGCAAACAAGGATGAGGATGCAGGTTTGGATCTTTCAAAGTAAATGTCCTTCAAGATATACCTACCCCAGAGTGAGCTCTCACACCTTGTTCCTCTAACCACTCACATGTTAGTCCAGATGGGGAAGAAAACACTCAGCTCCCACTAAAGCCAGAAATTGCTGTCCCAACCCTTGACACCCAGCCATGATGTGCAGAGCGAGGAAATAAAACAGCTCAGGAATTCAGCACTTTGTGGCTTGGATTTGTGAAAGCAATGATAAATTTAAAAGGATTTAGGAAAACTCTAATTGCAGGAATCAGTCTTGAGAGACAGAGCGGGACTCACAGACTTCTTTGATGTTCAATTCATAAAAGTCCTCAAATTACAGAAGGAGAATCACTTTGCAGCTTGGAACAAACTGACAGTCCAGAAATACACTGAAAACCAGTGACCGAGCTCCAGTGAGCTGCAAAGACAAAACTGCCAGGGGCAAAATGAACATTAAAACCAAGATCACCAGACACACATAAAATGAGTTTTGAAGGAGAAGCCAAAGAGTGTGATCATACTTGTGACTGGGCACGAGAGCTCACCAACCAGCCTGGTGGCACTGGATTTTCCAGGGGTGATTTTTCGTGCCTCTTGTTCTTGCAGATAAGGCTGACAGAGGGAGCCTTGGTGGGACAACTGAGGCTACTGAGATCCCACAGTTCTGGTGTAAACTATGTGAAATGAAACAGAAATGCCAGTGAAGGGGCTTAGGGTGCTGATTTGTCAACCCAACGTGAACTGTGATGGTTGTTTTTAAGCATCTCTCCTGATCACAATTTAGGAGTGCAAAGGAGATGAAATGGACAGTGAAGATCTAGTAGCTGGATCTGTTGAAGAATTGTAATGTCTCCATAATCCTTTCTTACCTAAACAGATCAAAAATAGATCAAGTGCAACATCAAGGTTATTTTCACCACACACAGAGGCAGCATCAGTCAGTTCAAGAGCCATTCTGGAGCACTCTGTGCGCTCTAAGAGCATCAAAAGACATTTTATGTGAAATAAAACGTGATCCTGCAGGAGCTTCTTGAGGCCTGAGTTATGCACCAAACCCAGATGACAATTCAAATAACGCTAGGAAAAGTCATCCCAAAGTGGGGCTTGAATTCCTGGGTGTAGCAGGAGCTGGAAGCCTGAGGAATGCTCCTAAATCCCCCGGGTGTTACGGATCATCACAAACGCACCGGCGTTGCTGGAAGCCTTGCAAATGACAGAGGCTCAAATGAGGACTCTATCCTGCAAAACAGAGAGTGGTGCCAGGACCACAGCTATTTAGGGGCCTTGCCAGAACAAACCACCTTGTGAGAGCGAGCCCTTGGCTGCCAAGAGAAGAGCAGCTCCTGGAGAGGTGCGGGGATGGGGGAGAGGCGGCTGTGCCGAAAGAGCTGCTGGAGGCTTCGGCTCCTTCCAAAACGAACAGGCGATGCTAAAAACAGAGACAGCCTTCTCGAGCACATTATTTTTAGGGGAAGGAGAAAAGCCTGAGTGCCTCCAGCTGTCTCCAAGGCTTTGGGGTGATGCAGCGAGGCCAGGGTTTGCTCTGGGGGTCCTGCTGGGGGTGGCACGTGCTGCACCAGCAGCCTGGGGGGAGCAGAGGGGAAGGAGGAGGCGGGAAGGAGGAGGAAATTGTGCCACGTCCTTCTCTTTTGCCAAAAAAATGAAAAGAAACTATAAACCCCCTGTTTTCAGAATATAAAAAGGTTGTGAAAATAGGACTCCAAGGGCTCTGCAAATGATTATGCTAATTAGATCCAGGGCTATTCAATGGCTCTGAAGTGATGCTCAGGAATTTTGAACTACAGTTTTTAGTGTGATTACAGATCATATTAAAATTCTATTAGTCTTCACCTAAGTTGCAAATACGTAGGATGGAATAAGGGGTCCATACTTCCTTGAAGCCAAATACTTTTAATGTAGCAGATATTTTAGGTGAAAATATCCCCCTTTTTGAAATTAAAAGAAGCTTTATCTATGTAATTACACAGAGTGAAACTACAAACTGTAAAATATTCGAAGATTACTGATTTTTCCACATGGGCCCAAGTTTTGAGTGTTGTTGTAGAACGGTATTTGTAATTGTTTCAGCCTTGCTACATAGTATAATTGAGACACTCAGTAGAGAAAACTTGGTAGCAAAATCTCTTTTTGTTTCTGCCTAGCAAATGATAAATTGTTAATGAGCACCTGTTACAATGTTAATGAAAGTGAGATCTGTATGTAAATAAAGAAAATTTAATAACTTAACAAGGTGGATTAAAATTCCCAACCTGCTCCTTGCTAATCTAATGCCAAACACCAAATAGTTGCTATCTAAGCAGGAAACTAGTTAATGTATTCACCTCCGTGTACTTTTCAAACTATAATTAATATTTTAAAAATTTATAAAACCGAAATCATAGGTTTGATTGTAACAAACAAAATATCTGCCTTTAATCTACTACAAAAGGTTGGCGCAAATCCCCTTAAACGATACTAAAATGTAAACCACGAGGCAGCACTAAGGAATTGATTATGTTTAACTTCTTTTGCATTTGTCCTAATCACATTCCTTATAATTGTATTTAAAATTACTCCAAAACAGTTGATTGGTAATTCTGTAGCACAAAAGAAGTATGGAATGAGAACACTGTTTCCTTGGAAGGAAAAAAAGTCTTGTTATAAATAACTTTCAAGGTATGTCCTCTGGACATTGGCTGAATATTAACACTTGACAAATGGACATTTGTTGGTTTAAACTAAAGTGAAAGTTATTGAAAGGGAAGAAGTGAGGCTCTTAGTTCTTGGAGAAGAAACTCGTTTTCATGTGGTTTTCTCTTCTGCAAACCCCCCACAGGGTTTTACAGCACTGCCCTTCTCCCCCTTCCCTCCTGATTTAAACCCCACCAAGCCCACCCCACCCCACTCCAGGGGTTTGTGGGGCAGCTCTGGAGGGCTGGGGCTGCTGGTGAGCCCCAGGTGTGGCATCAGCAGGGGACCTGTGCTGGCAGGGACTTCTGGAGGTGACCCAACCTCCTGCCCCAAGCCAGGTTAGCTTCAAACCTAATCCAGGTTCCTCAAAATCCCAAGGATGGAGACTCCCCAGCCCCTCTGGGATGCTGTGTCAGGGCTGCACCATTCCCACGGGGAAAGGTTGGAGGTTGTGGGCTTTCTCCTTAAAACCAGAAGGAATTTCCCATTGCAACTCACCCCCTGCCCTCCTTTTGAGCACCTCAGCAGCTACAGCAGGGAGATGGAGGGAGGGAAGGTGCATCTTCCATTCCACCATGGCCACACACCCAGTTTGTCCATACAACCTGGTGATACCTGAGTCCTTCCTACCAGTGACACATTTGTCTCCTCACCTCCAGCACTTTCTCCCTGTTTTAGAAAGGTAGCCTGAGACACAGAGAACAAGGGGTTTTGCCCCAAGGTAAGCCCACAATGAACCCACAACACCAAAGCTGATCAGACATGGAGGAATGACACCTGCACTGCCTGGGCTCTCCTGCACTGGATCTTCTCCTTCAGCTGCTCCGAATTTGGAGACCTAGACACAAATGTGGGTGCTGCCAGCCCATGGCCACTTGTGATGGGCCTGACCAGCATCATCCCACACCAAAGCAAACACTGCCCTTGTCCATGGGGGAGTGAGCCCCAGAGGAGATTCCACAAATAACTATTTCTTAAAAAAAAAAAAAAAGTTTTGGAGAATATACATGCATACTCTGTCCTTTAATTGGGAAGCACTTCACAGGTCTGCACTTAATCAAGATGGATACCTCATTAGGACATCTCCCAGGGAACCAGTTTAGCCTAACAACAGCAAATCGCAACACTGCTGCTTAATTGGGACAATTTTTGCAAAGTCTCCTCTTAATGGAGACATATTGGGCCAGTGCCAGGAGTTAAGTGGTGTTAAATGAAATAGGTGCAAAACTCCAACTTCCTGTCTTTCTATATCAAGATTGTCAGCTAAGAATGTAAATAAATAAAGGCTAAATGTTTAGGAGTAGAGACTTGGAGTTTCTTTGGGTTGTGGTTGCACAGAGTACTGTAAAGAAATGTGAGCTTCCTGGGTCTGTACTGAACCCTACCTCCAGTTCAGTAGCAGTTCAGTACCTCCACGAGCTGAAGTGTTTCTCCTGCTGTCCTTGGGCAGCTCTAAGCACCTCTGGCTCCAGATCTCTGGTGGAACATCCTGGGTTTGCCTACTATGAGCAAGGAAAATTGTCACCCTCTTCTTCAGCCTTCTGTAAAGGCATCTGGAAAACTGTAAGAGCAGTGGAGCCAATGCCTTAAACCCAAAGCCCTGGAAACAGAAGCCAAGGTTCCAGTGGAACATCCCAGACATGCAACCACATACATTTCTCTGTTCCTGACATCCAAGGACCTTTGTGCCCTGACTTTGGGTCAGAAATATAAAATTTCCACCTAAATGACACGGAGGATCTGTGGAATGATGCATTCATGCCCACGGTGGGAAACCTGCCCTCAGTTCAACGAGGTCAGGTGCCTGCCAGGGACAGGATGTTGCACAGTTTGCCTTGAACAGAGCAAGTGCACCCCAGCACAGTGTGGTGGGAAGGCTGCTCCCGTGGATGAGGCCCTTGCTGGACACTCTGGACACCCCTGGTTTTGGCAAGAGCCATGACAGAGGGTTCAATATCTCTGCTTACCCGCCCATGCTTTATTCCTGGGACCTGCTCCCACAAGGGTCAGAGTCCTCCTTCTCTCAGGTTCCCTCCCTACACACAGAGAGCTGGAATCTTGTTCTCTTCCCCATTTTTCTTTGGAAGAGCAGCTGCTGGGGCAGCACGGTGCTGTACAGTACAGGATTAGCTTCTGGGCAAGGCTGCTGACAATTAAAGTAATCAAACTAATAGCAGGCACTTTCCCAAAATCACTCAGGGCAGTAGCAGCCACCACCATGCTGGGAACAGACACCCGGAGCATCTTCCAGAACATAAAAAACAAGCTCCCTTCAAAATACCTCTCCCAGGATGTCTTAGATCCCCTTAGATATTTCTGAGTGTTAACATTAACTGATGAACCAGCCTGAGAGGCATCAAAGCAGCTTTTTCCTCCCTTCGTCATTAAGAGAAGCTGCTTTACAAGTAGCTAAGCAACTTGAAGGATATAAAAGGTGTGCAAAAATTGTCTCTTTAAGACATTGACTCAGTAACCTGTAAAAGATATCAGTTAAATACATTTCCTCGGGACTCCTACAGTCTTTGACTGAAAGTGTTTTGTACATAAACAAACAACAACGCTCCTTCCATCCATTAAAACCCACCAGGCACTTTAATACATCACAGCGTAACCATTTAGCTCAGTCATTTTTCATTGTTTGACCTCACTTTTAATTAGAGACTAAATTATTAATGCCATTTGATAGGAGACAAACTACTTGGGAGTGCTGCTGTTCTCTAGGCCAGCTCTCAGGAACTACACACTCAGATTTTGTACGTTTCAAATAAAACATAAGTGGCCAGAAGAAAAACAATTTACATTTACAGCTCCTACAAACCCAGCATCCATCAAGAGTTTGGTGCTTAAAAAAAAAAAAAAAAAAATTTCACGTGGTGTTATCAGCAGACTTTTAAAAATCAGCAAGAAAATATAAAGTTCCCCCAGAGAGAAACTCCCTGGAGATTTTCCAAGAAGTTCACGAGCTCTGGAAAAGTAGTTGCCAGATCCTGTAATCAAAACGCCCGGGATTGTTTAAAGAAGTCAGTGGTGTGTTTTTCCCTGCACAGCTTTGATGTAGAGGTTCCTAAGGAGGGAAGATGAGCCCACAGGCAAAGGAAAGCTGGAGGTGATTTAAAGCCAGAGAGCGAGAGGGCAGGGCTGCAGCAGACACCCAGTGGCTGAGCCAGCTTAGCTGACACCAACTGGCTCCAAGTTGTCCCCAAGTGGGCCAGGTCAGGGTGTAACTTGCCCCTCACAGGGGCATTTGATCCCTTGTAAGCACTGGCCTGGGTTCCCTGCTCCTGGCACTTTCTCTCTGAGGCCACAGAGCACAGTAAAAGCAGCTTCTCCAACACCAGGGCAAGCACCACATCCTGCTCATGGAGAGAATGACCTGTTGTGGGGTTCTCCTCCGGGAAAACTAACACCAGGCTTGCCATCATTGTCGGGAAGGAAACGACAAACCTGGGATCCTTGGGAGAGCTGTAGAGACTGGATTTGGCCTCCCCTCCTAACAAAGGACCTGAGTCCAGGCCCTTTCCCTCCTTTTAAAGCCAAGCCTGGGTGATGCCCTGTAAAGCACTTGTCACTGCTGGGTTGGGTAAAGAGCATCAGTCCCCTCCTGCAGGTGTCTGTTGAACTCACCCCAGGGGTGTGTTTAGCCATTACCTCTTTTATTTGGGAGGTTTTTGCATTTCCCAGGACTGAATCATCCTCATCCCTCAATGACAGCCAACCTAGCAGGGCTGGGGACCTCCCAGGGCAGCCACCCAGCCCTTACACTGGCAAGAGATCCACACCTGCCCTTGTGAGGGCTTTGAGGAGCCAACAGCATGGGAGGGCTTCCTGGAGCTGGCGAGGGGGTCATGCCACAATCAGAGGTTAGGAAAACCATACCAAAACCTTTCAAAAGCTGCAGCTCTGGAAGCTAGATAAGGAACTGGGGACACATTGAGGGAACTATTTCTCCAGCAAGGTTCATCGTCAGCAAGATCCCTTGCTGTGTCAGACAACTGTTCAGCTGCTTCCCGCGCGACTGTGGTGTCATCAAACAAGGATGGAAGTTTGCTCTGCTGCTGCTCACAGGTAAAGCCGCCATCCCTCCCCACACCCAGCTCTCTTTGTCACCTTCAAGTGCTCTGACTCAGCCCCAGACCCCTCCTGGCTCTGCCCTGCTGCTGGTGGGGGCAGGAGCCCTGCACCCCTCACACGAGGAGGGAGTGGGGCTCTCCTCAGCAGTTACACAGCGTTCATTCGCTGTCTGTACCACGGGCACAACGTAAAAATAACACTTCTGCTAATCTGATGAAGCAGAAAACATCATGCCATCCTTCAAAAACAGAGCAAGAAATCAGTTTTTCAGCTGGACTGTCCTTTCTGCAAAGGATGATGCCAGCCAAGCACGTGTGTTTGGACTCAGCATTTCCCCGGCAGAAATTTGAAGAGCCTTGTCTCCTGTCCATGTTCCACTTAAGGCATGAGGTTTCTAGTTCTTTGCCATTCAAACTCAAGCTACAAAAATTCACTGAGTTAGAGTTTAGCCTGCAATGCTATCCCTGTCAAGTCAGAATGTGGTTTTATTTCTTAGACAAGTGTCTTTTTTTGTTTCGGTAGGTTTCAAGCAGTTATTTTCACTTACTCCTAAGACACAGAAAAATTGCTGTTTCTTCTCCCCCCTACCCTAAAAATGACATAATCTCCCCTGTATGCTTTCAGTGTAAAATAACCAAGTGCATATGAGGACTAATGGCCCTAAAGGAGCTGGCTAGATCTACTCACTCAATAATCCATGCTTTCAAAAGGCCTGATTTCACAGTTACAGAGACACCCCTGAGCAGTTTTGCTGCGAGAGCGAGCACTCGTAGCATCTCCTCTTCTCTCGATATGCTTCAGCAGCTCCCTCTAATGTCAGTGGGGACCCCCGTGTACAGCTCCAAGAAAATTAGACAGCATCAGACCACATCCTGCCCTCAGATGCACATCCACAGCCTCCAGTGGAGGTAATGAGACCATTACGGCATCCCAAGGGATGGAAGCTGGTCAGGAGGACGAGGATGCTCCCGGCGCCCAGCACGTCCATCTCACCCTGAGCTCCATCTGAGGACAGGACGATGCATCCCTGCAAGATGCTGCTGCATGGGAGGGACCCCAGGGATGGAAGCCCCTTCCTCCTCACCGACTCTGGTCCTAATGCCAGGGGGGAGAGCTGTAGGACAGAGGCTCAGAGCATAAAGCAGCCGGAGTCCTTGAACGAACCCCCCATTCACATTCATTTCTAATCTGCCAGTGCCCTACGTCCAGCAGTCAGTATTTTAAATTGTTATTAAATGTCTTTGGGGGGATTATAATTTGTATGCCTGATTATACAACGGATATACCTATCTATCTCGTGGTATCACAAATAGCCATGCCATAATGATGATTGAAATATATAATCCCCCCAAAGATGGTCAGAACAATTTAAACTTCCCTCTGCTTAATTAAGAGAGTTAGGGGATTAGGTACATGAATTAAATGGAGGGGAAGGTTTGGTTTATGTTTTTAAAACCCAACAGAGTCAGAGGGAACTGGCGAGGGAGAAGTTAGGCTGCCTTGTCCATCCTTCCACCGTCTTGTCTCAGACAGACCTGTCTTTCTGTCTGCTTGCCTGGCACACGGAGTTTTTCTCCTTCGATGAGAATAGGAGCGCTCTCCTCCTCTATTTTTCAACCTTCCAACATCTCCAGTGTCTTCTCAGCCTGATGCCATCACAGATCACATCCCTGTGACCACAGAGTGCTCGTGGTTTGCTGAGATCCTCAGAGCTCTACCTGGCAGTACCAACCCACTGTGTCCAGCTGCCTCCAGCCCCTCTGCCCAGCACAGAGTGACAACAGCTCCATCACCTCTGGATAACCGTGGGGGATGAGGTTTCTTTGGGTGAGCTCCAAAGCCCCATGTACAGAGGAGAAACACTTCAGAAGACGTTTGAAAAAACAAGCCCAACTCTCCCAAGTTTCCCTTTCTTCAGCAGATCTTGGACTTGCCAATACTCTGCCAGGCAGAGGTGATCTGTTTGTCTTCTTCATGCTGACAATAAATCCAATCACACCTTGGATGGGTAAATAGAATCAATTGAGTCCCTGCAGCACCGTCCTCCCCTCGGCGAGGCACCAGCCCCCCCCTCCCTCATCAGCCATGCTAACAGGGAAAACCGGGCGGATTTCACTCCCCACATTTACCTGCTGATTACAGAGCCATCTTTGTCATTAGGGGTAAATTAATCAAGAGAGGTGAATGTTTTCGACAAGCTGTACTGTTTACTTCAAGAAAGCAGAAACAAAATTAGCGCGATGCAGGGAGAGCCAGACACTTGCTGGGCAGAGCAGAGGAGCCCAATCCGTCGGGAAGCAAAATCACTGAGTTGTTATGGCTGACTCCAAGCACAGCTTGAGGAGAGGGATCCCTGGGCAGGCAGAGAGCTCCCTGGGGTGCCAGGGAAGGACTCCCTGCACTCCTTTCCCCTTGTCCCTGCTGCCAAAACCCTCTGCCTAGGCAAACCAGGGCTATCATGTGCCACATGCACAGGTACCAGGGCAGCTTTGACACCCTGATGCTCACCTCTGTCCATTGACAGATGTCAGGCTGGGTTGTTCCCAGCTCCTTTGCACGTTTCAGTCGCCCCTAGGAAGGGTCCTTCACTCCTGTCCTAGCCAAATCTTTTGGCCTGGGAAAAAGACACAGAGACTTTTGCAGCCATCCGTAACTCTCTCGGTGGGCCTGACCAGATGCAGCTGAACCATTGTCTAGTTAAGAGGAAAAGATCAACCCGGATTTAAGAGGCAGCAAGGCCTCCATAACTCTTCCTTGGAGCACAGCCTGGCTGAATTTATGCTCTGCAGTGTGGCAGCAGGAAACAGATGTAACTCGAAGAGATGGTGCTGCTCCTTCTGAGAGGGAGGCCCTCTCCCCAGCCCTTAACAGGAAAGTTTTGGGGCCACATCTGAACTTCGGGCAGGGTGTCCCAAGGTGTTGCACGTGGCTCCTGGTTCAGATCTGCAGGGCCCGTAGCAGGGAAGATATTTTTTCCCCCTTTCTTCTTCTTTTTTTCTTTTTTTTGTCTTTGAAATCTTGTCAGTATATCAACACACTTGATAAGGGCAGTGTTGTAGTTACACTTCTTTAATTAAGTGAATAATTAAAAAGAAGTTGATCATCAATTAGTTAATTAAATAATTAATCCATTTTACTTTCATACCCTTTTTTGTTAATCACTGTGGCTTCGGTAATGAGCCTCCTATGGGTTGCTAGGCAACCGCCTCCTCGTTTAAACAATCAGCAGCTGCCGCCCGTCAGCGCGTGTGAAGGGATGCGCGGGGCCGGGGCCCTTTTGGGGCCGCAGGTTCGAGCCCCGCCTCTGGCGCGACCCCCGCCACTGCCTCGGGAACCGGCGGGGAAAGCAGGAATTCCCCCAAAAGCGGCTGGAAAAACCAACGTCCGTGCGCTCTGCCGGGGCCCAGGCCGCAAGGACGGACGAAGGCTGCTGCCGGGTAGCAGGGAGGAAGGCAGGGATGCGGTGCCGCCCCTCCCGGAGGGGACCGTGCTCACCCCCGACGGGCGCCGGCAGCGCTGGCACGGCTTCCCTCGTCCGCGCCCGGTGCCCTCCTGGGGGACACCCCTCGCCCCTCAGCGACCCCACCCGTGCCTCAGTTTCTCCGGGAGAGCGATGCCGCTCCGGTCCTTTCACAGACGGTCCCTGCCCCGTGGGGGCAACGGAGGGAGCCAGTGCTCCCCTGCCGCAGGCGGCAGCTCCCCTTCCCTCTGCTCTCTCTTCTTATTCTCCCGAGTTCTTTTTTATTGTTATTATTTTTATTATTTTCTCCTTTTTTCTCTATTTTTTTTTTCCTTTTTTTCTCCTCCCTCCTCTGTTGCCAATTGTTTCTCTGCCCCGGGGCCAACCTGTAAATGAGATGTTACATCTGCACCGAGCTAAGTAAACATTTTATAAATGAATAAATAAGTGAATAAATAACGAAATAGTAATATCTGAGCCGAGCGGAGCCAGGCGCGGCGGCCCGGCCGGGGGCAGCGGGGAGCTGGACGGGGGGGGCAGGCGAGACCCCCGACACCCAGAGCTCCAAACCGCTGCCACGAGCCCCTTCCCGGGGGGATCTGAGCCGGCTTTCCCGGAGTGTCCCCCCTGGCAGAGCGGGGCCAGAGCCCCGTCCCTGCCCGCTCCCCCACTCCGGATCTGTCCCGGGAGGGGCCGGGGCTCTGCAGCCCCTCCAGGGCTCCGGCCGCACCCCCCGGCCCGGGCTGAACTTTGTAATTATAATGGATAACGAGAACAAAGGCAAGAAGCACTCATTGAGTAACTGATATCAATTATGGAAGCAGGCTTTTGAGCCTGGAATAAATGATAGGGGAATTGGCCTGAGAGGGAGTGGGAACAGACATGTTATTATTTACGCCAGATTAAGAAAAGTATCCAATTTGCTGGTCATCTCCTTCCGCTGGGAATCGGCATCAATTTTATTATTGTTCCTCAGATTTTAATATTCTCTAAATGAATTAAGATCGAGCTAGGTAGTTAGTCAATAGTTTAATGAAATTAATTAACTTCCCATCGCTTGGTTATCTCTGTTCGGGCCCCTTTTCTCTGGCCGGCCCCACTGCCTGGCAGCAGTTTGGGATAAATAAGGATGAGGCTCGGCTTGGAGCCGGGCTCTGTGTGTCTATGTGTGTGTGTGTGTGTTGACTCTTTGGTGTCTAGATTTTTTCCACTGTTCCGTGCATTGTACGACATAACTAGAACTGAAGCAGTACATTTCTTCAAACAATGCCTCCCCGATTCCATTTGTAATGGAATTGGAGGGAGAAAATGTAATTGTGTGTTAAACATGAGGCAGCCATACATGAAGATAAGCAGGGCTGAGTGACTGGATATGGAAATCCAGCGCGGGGACTAGATACTGGAGGTCTATTTTGGAGTTAAATGGCTCATAAAAATAGGAGGCTGGGGTTTATTTATTTATTTATTTGCCCGAA
>VXAC01006403.1:15932-40622 GCA_013399225.1 Rhipidura dahli
AGAAAAGCCTTAAAACCATGAGGAAGGAGAGTCCCAGCACCCCCAGCCAAGGCTGGGCTGGTTCAGCTCAGCCCATCCTGCCCACACTCACCACCCTCACTGGGAAGGATTTATCCCAGTATCCCATCCATCCCTGCCCTCTGGCACTGGGAAGCCATTCCCTGTGTCCTGTCCCTCCATCCCTTGTCCCCAGTCCCTCTGCAGCTCTCCTGGAGCCCCTTCAGGCCCTGCCAGGGGCTCTGAGCTCTCCCTGGATCCTTCTCCTCTCCAGGTGAGCATTCCCAGCTCTCCCAGCCTGGCTCCAGAGGGGCTCCAGCCCTGGAGCAGCTCCATGGCCTCCTCTGGATTCCTTCCAGCAGCTCCACGTCCATCCTGTGCTGGACCTCAGAGCTGGAAGCTCACAATTATACCTGGGATTATACTGGGATTATATCTGGGATTATATCTGGGATTTTCCTTCTCGTTGAGCAGTTTGTGACAAGGCCACCAAAACTTGGCTTTGAGGGGAAGAAAGATGAAAACACCCAAGTTAAGCACCCCTAAAGCACCTCTGGCACTTCCTGGACACTCAGACCTCATCCCATGGAACAGGGCAGCTCCAGCTCTGCTTTGGCTCAGGGAAAGAGTCTTGGAAATAGGGATTTAACAGCTTCTGCTCCAATTTAATGTTTCCTTTTAGAGCCTCCTCTCCCAGCAAGTGTTTAAAGCTGCCCTTTATGGGGCAGAGCATCTCTAAAATCTGCTTTATGCCCCAACCTCCAAACCTCCTGTTTTCAGGTACAGGTAATTATGACCATGAGGGTTTTCCCCTTTAAATCTTTCAGTGGGATTAATCCCAAAGCAAAGAGGGAGCTTCTCCTCAGCTGCAGGAACCCAGCCCAGATGTGGCTCCAAGAGGGTGAAGGGGAACCTCAAAATAATTCCTGTCTGTTCAACACCCAGCTGTGCCCAACCCCAGCACCCAGAGATTGGGGGGTGGGCAAAGCTTGGCAGGTTTGGGGAATATTTTTACAGCCCAAAGGCTGGCAAATACCTCAGAGCTGGAGGTGGGAGACACCTGAGGTTTTGCCAAAAAATGCTTGAGCAAATTGAGCCAAATTCATTGCCTTTTTAAATTATTTCCCTTTTTATTATAATTATTTGCATTTTTGGTGGCATTTCAGGTCTCCAGGGCAGGGGTTCCCCTTCCTGCTGCAGGCTGAGGCTCTGCAATGGGGAAGGAAGATATTTCTGGGTGTTTTGAGCCTCTGTTTGTGTTGCTAGGATGGGTGGCATTGCTGGGGTGTCACACAGGCAGCTGGGCATCCCTCTGCCAGCCTGGAGCAGGGAAGGGGCTGCTGCCACACAGGGCCCTGGCACAGCCTGGGGGTCACCAACAGCAACAAAAAAAACCCCCTCAATAGAGCTGTGGAAAATCCCCAGGGATGTGCCCACTGACAACGTGACCTGGGTTAATTTTGGGGTGGAAAAGCCTGCCTGCTGTAACCTTTGGGGATTGACAGCACGAGGAGATGGTGGGAATGATGGACAAAGGAGGGAGAACGGAGTAACTGGAGCCACTGCAGAGCTGTCCACGGGCACCCCAAGGCCTGGGGTCAGACCTGCAGGGATTGCAGTAACTTCAGCTCAGCAGAGCTGTGTCCACCTCCTGGAAATTCATGAGCCACCATTCCCGCTGGGAAACCCAGGGCACATTTATTAGACCCGAGGAAGAAGCTGCTCATCCCAATTTTACTGCAGCAATTGATGAGAACGGGGATTAAACTGGCACCCAACAATAAAAACAACTCCCGAGGCAGCCAGAGCCCAGCCAGGCTGAGCACATCTCAGGGATGGATCAGAACTGGGTTATCACATTAAACCTGGCCTTAGACAAGAGCTGAATTGGATCAGCCTAAACAAAGCAGCTCTTTGGAGAATTTCTCCCCCAGGCCTTCCTGATGGAGGTTTAGACCCCAGTCCTTTACACCCCAGCACGAGGTGAGACTCTGAATATTTGTCACAAGGATATCATGGAATAATCGAATGTTTTAGGTTGGAAAAGCCCTTTAGGACCAGCAGGAGGAAGCAGCAGAGCCTGTGGGGCAGGCAAGGCTCCTGCACCGGGGTTTGGTGGTCAGCAAACTTCCCCAAACTGCAGGAAACACCAGTTCATGTTCCCCCTCTGCCCTCTGAGCACACCCTGGGTATTTTTAAATTACCTTAAAATCTGAACAAGCAGCAGAAATGTGTCGAGCTAGGGAGGGAGCTGGTGGAGAGCAGGCTTGGATGTTATGTAATAACAGCTGTAATGTTATTTTTCACCCCTCCTGCTGCTGCTTTTGAGGCAGGGAGGTGAATCCTGGTGTGGGATATGAGGGAAAAACCTTCCCAGGCTCCTCATCCTCGCAGGGCTCACCCCACACGAGCGTTTCTGTTGGCTGGAGCTTGAGCCTTGCAGAAACTTTTTAATCCTGGTGTGTTTCTAGTGAACAACAGAGCTCTGCCAGCAGTAATTGCATGCATTTCCAGGATTTATCTCCCTTGAATTGCCTTTGGCATCTAATCCCATCCAATTGCCTCTTTGCTGAAGGGACCTCGTACGTCTGCAGGCGCTGGAGGGGTTAATGTGATGTGTAACCAATGGAAGATCTATTTAATGATCTCTGAAATGGCTTCTGTGGAGCATCCCCAGAACTGCCACAACTCGATTTACTACAGATCCTGCAAATAACAAATGTAATTACTCGGGAATCAACATAATATTGGGTCAGACAGGCTGATATTCCCTCAGATTGCTGGAAACTTAATATAAATCTGGAGCAAGTGTCTATGTCCAGTCATATTCCCAGGCTGNCTGGGAAACCCAGGGCACATTTATTAGACCCGAGGAAGAAGCTGCTCATCCCAATTTTACTGCAGCAATTGATGAGAACGGGGATTAAACTGGCACCCAACAATAAAAACAACTCCCGAGGCAGCCAGAGCCCAGCCAGGCTGAGCACATCTCAGGGATGGATCAGAACTGGGTTATCACATTAAACCTGGCCTTAGACAAGAGCTGAATTGGATCAGCCTAAACAAAGCAGCTCTTTGGAGAATTTCTCCCCCAGGCCTTCCTGATGGAGGTTTAGACCCCAGTCCTTTACACCCCAGCACGAGGTGAGACTCTGAATATTTGTCACAAGGATATCATGGAATAATCGAATGTTTTAGGTTGGAAAAGCCCTTTAGGACCAGCAGGAGGAAGCAGCAGAGCCTGTGGGGCAGGCAAGGCTCCTGCACCGGGGTTTGGTGGTCAGCAAACTTCCCCAAACTGCAGGAAACACCAGTTCATGTTCCCCCTCTGCCCTCTGAGCACACCCTGGGTATTTTTAAATTACCTTAAAATCTGAACAAGCAGCAGAAATGTGTCGAGCTAGGGAGGGAGCTGGTGGAGAGCAGGCTTGGATGTTATGTAATAACAGCTGTAATGTTATTTTTCACCCCTCCTGCTGCTGCTTTTGAGGCAGGGAGGTGAATCCTGGTGTGGGATATGAGGGAAAAACCTTCCCAGGCTCCTCATCCTCGCAGGGCTCACCCCACACGAGCGTTTCTGTTGGCTGGAGCTTGAGCCTTGCAGAAACTTTTTAATCCTGGTGTGTTTCTAGTGAACAACAGAGCTCTGCCAGCAGTAATTGCATGCATTTCCAGGATTTATCTCCCTTGAATTGCCTTTGGCATCTAATCCCATCCAATTGCCTCTTTGCTGAAGGGACCTCGTACGTCTGCAGGCGCTGGAGGGGTTAATGTGATGTGTAACCAATGGAAGATCTATTTAATGATCTCTGAAATGGCTTCTGTGGAGCATCCCCAGAACTGCCACAACTCGATTTACTACAGATCCTGCAAATAACAAATGTAATTACTCGGGAATCAACATAATATTGGGTCAGACAGGCTGATATTCCCTCAGATTGCTGGAAACTTAATATAAATCTGGAGCAAGTGTCTATGTCCAGTCATATTCCCAGGCTGTGCTCTCAGGAGCAACATCCAGCATGGATTTCTGGGAAAAACTCTTCAAAACCAGAGTGCCGTAATATTAATTTTTGCCAGATTATTTTGCCCCATTACACCAGGACTTGGCACCTTTGCATCACCAGGTGAAAGCTTTTCACTGTTTTGCTGTGTTCATCACGTCCAGCAGCACAGCCAGAGGCTGTTCCCTGTTTCCCAGCCCCTGACAATCCTTGCTGTGCCTCCCAAAGGATGAGCAGATGAAGGAGATAAAAACCACAGCGTGCTGGGAATGCTGGCAACATCCACAGCATCCCCAGTGCTCCCTGCAAAGGTGCTGTGGAATTCCAGCAAGGGTTGGGTCAGCAGGGCTCAGCAAGGCCACAGAGGGGTGGGAAACCCTGGATTTGGTGGGGAAGGGGGGGTCTCTCCTTCCCATTTCCCTTGGTGATCCAAGGTTTGAATCCTTTCCCAGCTCCAAGGCTGGAGGATTTCACTGGAACCAGTCACCTCCTGTGTGCCTGCAGCCAGACCCTGGAGGAGAAGATCCTCTGGCCACTGGGAAGCTGGAGCTGGCTGATGCCTTGGGTTTGAATTTATATTTTTTAATTTATATTTTTTAATTTATATTTTTTAATTTGTGTTTTCCAAACCTTGTGTGTGACTCTGGAGTTGCCTGTTCCCTGTTCAGTGCTGCTCTCTGTGCTGGGNCTGGACAGACACCTCACCCTACAGGTGACACCGTGCTGCCCTTGCTGCCACCATCACCCCCATCAACCCCCTAAAATCCCTCCCCTCCCAGCAAACACCAGCACAGCTGGTGCCTCCCATTTTTCAGGAACAAAGGTTTTATGCCTGAAGGATGAAACTCCCAAAATCTCTCAGCCCAGGGCCCGGAGCAGCCCGGTGACAAGCGAGATAAAGCAGACAAAGGCATGGGGAGGCTCTCGTGTTGCAGTGCTAATAAATAAGCTCTCCACAGTCTCTCCAGAGGAGAAACATTCCAGTTGGTTCAATAAAACAGGCTATAACAAGAGATTTATATGGAATATATTGGATTTATTCATCGAGGATTGCGGGGACTTTTTTTTTTTTTTTTGCCTGTTCCAGGTCCTTCCCAGGCAGCAGCTGCTTATCACTGGTGCCTTTGTGTAGGGGACAGGGGCTGGGGAGCTCAGATCCTGCTCACAGGGTATTGATTGCAGGCACATCACAGATGTGTGTGGCTTTTCTGCCTCCAGCAGCTCCAAAATCCCCAAGCCAGGTTGTCTTCATGGGGGAAAAAAAAAAAAATTAAAAAAAAAAAAAAGGCAAACCAGCAATCTTTGGCAGTTCTCCCACCCTGACCACCACTTGTACACCAAAATCCTCCTACAGCAGGCAGACAGACAGGTTTAAATGGCTCAGAGTACGACTGAGGCTAAAAATGCCTTAAAAGATGATTTTAGGATTTTGCTGTCGGTGAATTTGGGCTTTCTGGGGTTTGTTTTGTCACAGAGTCCATGAGCAGCCCTGACACAAAGGCTGAGACACACATATAGGTAAGGCCATGGAGGTGTGTAATGTATACACCCAGCAGGCCCTAAAAATGACCCAAATTAGCCTAAATTCATTAAGTCCTCATTCTAGACCTGCAAATTTAATTACTTTCCTCTCTTCTCTAACTGCGGAGCCAACGCTTTGTGAGTGCCGCGCCTTTGCCGACCCAAATTCCTCTTTGTGAGGGAACTTTCCAATTATTACCATTATCACCTCAAAAAAAACTGCCCAGAAGGCCAAACCCACACTCAGCAAACGCCTCGCTGCCCATATCAAAGCGTGGATGAGGTTAATCCACCCCATCCCGAGGCTTTTCCCACCCTAATCCTGGAACCAGATGTCGCCCAAGGAGTTATCGGGGAAAACCCGGCTTTGCTTGGTTTCTCCTCCTTATCACCAGATTACACCCAGCAAAACCCACACAGATTAGAGACAACCAGAAGCTCATAAAGGGAAAAAAGGGTCAGGAGGGCAGAGGGACGAGGTTTGGATGTCAAGCAAGGACTCGGGGAAGGAGCCACAGCCCCGGATCGCTGGGCAGGAATGGGAGGCTGCGGCGGCATCGTAATGTAAAATGCATTAAGCTGTCAAAATGAAGATCCTGTCTTCAATCACACCGAGTCCCCCAGGCCCCCATGTTAAATATTACATCAAGACATTTCCTGTCTGGCATTTAGTGGGGAAAAAAAAAAATAAAATAAATAAAAAAAAAGAGGAAAGGCAAAAAGGAGGAAGGAGAAGGAAGGAGGAGGAGAAGGAGGCATCACCTCCACAGTGACACAGGGCAGTGACACAGGGACTGTTCTGTGCAACATTTTGCTCCTTTTCCCCCATAAATGCAGTTGGTCAGGGAGAAGAGATCCCAGGGAAAGCTGCCCTCGTGTTCTGGGTGGGTTTTGGCTTTTCTGAGCCCTGCAGGCAGCCCCGGTTTCAGCTGTGACACCAAAGCCTGTCACCTTAACCCAGCCCCTTGTGGAACGTCCTTGTCCTCCCTTCCTCCCAGCCTCGTACCTGGGGATGCTCAGAGAACTTCTTCTGAATTAATTGCTAAAGTAGATTAGTTAAACTTCATTAAAGCCCAGTGTAGACAGCCTTTTTCAGAATTAAGGTGGCCTTAATTTAATTTCCTCAGGAGCTTAATTTACTTCAATCAGCTCCTGGTGCAGCTCCCAGGGACAGCCCCAGGCAGCCTCAGGGACTGTCAGGACATTTGGGGACAGCCACTCTGCTATTCCCTACATCACCATCCCAAAAAGGGGAGCAGGAATGACAGGATTCATCCCAAAAGGGGAGCAGGAATGACAGAATTCATCCCAAAAAGGGGAACAGAAATGACAGAATTCATCCCAAAAAAAGGGGAGCAGGAATGACAGAATTCATCCCAAAAAAGGGATCAGGAATGACAGAATGTATCCCAAAAAGGGGAGCAGGAATGACAGAATTAATTCCAAAAAGGGATCAGGAATGACAGAATGTTGGGGTCAGAATTCATCCCAAGAAGGGAAGCAAGAATGGCAGAATTCATCCCAAAAAAGGGGAGCAGGAATTGGAATTGTATCAGAATGTATCCCAAAAAAAGGGGAGCAGGAATGAGAGAATTCATCCCAAAAAAGGGATCAGGAATGACAGAATTCACCACCTGAGCCCGGCTGATGAGAGGAAGAGCCACAAACCCCATTTCTGAGCACGAACAGCTCCCTGAATAACTGAATGGCTGCTTCTTAAAAACTTTACAGCTTCCCTCATAAAAAATGCCAATAAATCCTGCCCTGGAAGCAATTTCCAAGCATGGATTCCTGTCTTTCCCCTTCTGCTTTGATGGTTTCCTGTAAATTCTCGTAGCATCACGTCCAGCCTGGAAATGAGAGCCCTGAATTTCCAGCTTGAATTCCTGTATGGAATTCTAGAATCCCAGAATGTTTTGGGATGGAAGGGACCTCTCAGCCCCTCTTATTCCATCCCCTGCCATGGGTAGGGACACCTTGCACTATCCCAGGTTGCTCCAAGCCCCAACATTCCCAAGGATGGGGCAGCCACAGCTTCTCTGGGCCACAAATGTCCTTTCTAGAAAGCAGTAAAATGTGTCACCCACCTGTCCCCGAGGCCGTAATTTCATTTCACAACAACAGCTGGGAGAAAAACAGACTCTTCCCCAAAATCCTGACCATCACCAAGTCCTTCTCTCCTGACACCAGATTTGTAGGAAGCTGTAAAGCCCCTCATTAAGGTCTCCAGGAGCTCTGACACCCCCAGGGATGCTGCTTTCCATGGAACAGCAATTCCAGGGATCTGCCCGAGCAGCAGAGATCAGGGGCTGCATTTTGAGCAGTTTTACCTCCTTGTCACTGGGTTTGTTTTTAATGAAAGCTGGAGCCGTGCAGATTAAAGAATAATGTCACAGAAGGGGCTGATCAAATTGAAAAGATCCATCAGATTAATTACCAGCCTTAAAGGAGCTTGGCCATTTATTAGAAACAAAAAAGCCTTGGGCTTGCTGTTGAGATTATGATATCTCCCATTTCCCAGTATTTCCTCTTGATCTTGTAAAACCAATTGGTGGGATTGGTGTAAAGTCACAGGGAATTTGCATGGAGCCTTTCCTGGCTGCCTGCTGGGGATGCTCCCTGGATACTCACTGGATACTCAGCCTGTGCTCACCATTCACCTTCACCCTCTGGCTGCTTTTTATTGAAGTTTTCCAAGGCCAGCCTGGCTGCTCTCCAGTCCTCACCCAGACCTGCCTGAGCACAGCACGGCCTGTTTGAAATGCTGCATCAATATTTAGCACAACTTTGGAGCAGAAGGAATATTTTAATCTTAAAACACCTCCCTGGCTGGGGCAAGATTAAATAAATGTATAACCAAAAGATGTAGGCAGTGAACCTTTTACCCAGCACCAGTAACTGGGTAGAGGCACAGGGAGGCAATTTTTGGGGGCTCCAGACTCTAAAGCTGCTGTTCTAAATTAAAATCATCTGTCGGCTCACCCAAAGCCTTTGAATTCACACATTGCAATTTCCTTTCTGACCATAATAATGAGCACAGTGTTAATAAAGCAGCCTGAGCTTTGCTGGGTGATCTCCTGAAGCTTCCCACACAACCAAAGGGGTCAATGCTCTGTGCCCCCAGAGAATCTGGCATGATCCAGCTGCCTCCTGAGGGGAGCAGGGTGGTGGTTCCCTTGGGATAACCTGGACCCTGCTCCAGGTCCCTGCTTGGAGCCAGGTGGGGGTTGGTCTCTTCTTCCAGGTGAAAGGGACAAAACAGCCTCAGGCTGTGGCCCGGAGAAGCTGTGGCTGCTCCTGGATCCCTGGAAGTGTCCAAGGCCAGGCTGGATGGGGCTTGGAGCAGCCTGGGATAGTGGGAGGTGTCCCTGCCCATGGCAGGGAGTGGAATGGGATAATCGAGGTCTCTTCCCACCCAAACCAGTCTGGGATTCTGGGATTCTACCAAATGACCCAGCCCAGTTTGAGAAGCTGAGCCATTAGAAGCTGATGGAGCTCACAGGAGCACAGGAGGAGGCTTTCCTGAATTTCCTGCAGAGCTCCCATTCCCCCTGTGTGGTGCCCCGGGAATGGTGTCTGCACAACTCACTTCCCAAGGAGTTCTGCTTGGAATCGATTCCCACCATCCAGGAGATGCTCTGGAACTCCAACCCTTTCACTGCCCGTCCTTCAAGCCAGTAATTCCTCACGGAAAATCCTGGGAAAAAAGGGAAAACACCATTACTTTACTGGGAAGGGAGCACTTCCCCTTGCAGCCGTGATTTAAAACCTCGGGAAGCTTTTCCACACGCTCTGCCTGGGTGGGATTCCAGCAGGGAGCAGTCACAAGGCTTGGAATTGCTGTGGGTTCCATGCCTGGCTGAGATGATCCACAGGATGAGCATTTTGGGTGCCTTCCCTGCGATGTGCAGACCTTGCCTGAACCCATCAGCCACAAATCCCCCTTCTCCCACTTCCCAGCATCTCCCAAACCCGGAGCCAGCAGCTTTCCAACACCCAGCAGTGCAAAAAAGACACCCCAAGCCTCCAGTCCTGGATGAGATCCCCAAATCTGAGCGTGGCTGGGGCTCCTGGCTGCACTCAGTAAATTCCAGAGCTGTGTTTCTCACACTGATGCAAGCAGGGATCGTATTTTGAAGCTCCCACGAAGCAAAAGCTTCCCTATAATTTGCTAAATTTATCCCAAACACAATGGCGTGTGTGCAAAGGGGGATCTAAGTATGGAAGCCACTGTTTTAATATAATTGGCCTTTTAGATTAAAAGGCTCTTGTAATAACCTTTCTCTAAGAAGCAGAAAAAGTCATAATTACAGAGCAGCCACACATGACAGATAGATGTTCCAAACGGAGGGAATTAACTCTTCCCTGCGTTTCCAATGGAGAAATCCCTGCCAGGATCAGCCACCAGCACTGAAAAAAAATGAAACAGAAAGACAAACCCCCCTCTCTCACCCAAAACTCATTTTTAGTAACTCAGAGTTTCTCCCCTTTGCCTGGGAGATCAGTGGGGAGTTTTCTGCTGGGTTAAGGAGAATCCGAGCCTGAGTTAAGGAAATTCTGAACCAGGGTTAAGGAAATTCTGAACCTGGCTTAAGGAGAATCTGAACCTGGCTGTGTAAACATTTTAATTTTAATTAAAATTATGATTTGAATATCCTGCCTACTGCAGTGCATCCGTGACACAGGACAGGCATCACCCTGCTCTGAAGGTGGGAGCAGCCCAGCCAAGCTCTAAGGGACAGATCCAGCTGTTCCTTCCCGTGCTCCGTGCCCTGCCCTGAGCAAAGAGGAGGAGGTTTAGGTTGGATACAGGGAAAATTTCTCCATAGGAAGACTTGTCCAGCCCTGGCACAGTGGTGGAGTCCCCATTGCTGGAGGGATTGAAAAGCCCTGTGGATGCAGCACTTGTGGTTAGGGATGGGATTGGCAGTGCTGGGGAATGGTTGGATGGACTGGGAGGGCTTTTCCAACCTTAACAACTCCGTGATTCCATGTGCAAGGAACACAACGAGCTGCTGCCAAGGAACTGCTCCGAGGAGAAGAATCCCTCCCTGGGATTAGTTGGAAAACAAATGCCACGAGATCTCATCCTAATGCTGAACAGAGATGGAAATGTTAAAAGTAAAAAATAAACCCAGACACTTCATCTCTCTTTTATCCTCACCTGTTCATATCCCCCTTGTTTTGCACCAAATTTGTGCTGGGGAAACGCTGAAAATCTGTAGCAGAGGATAAATTTTGGTGATTTGAGAAACGTCTGAGAGCTGCAGACAAGAGCTGGTGATGCTCAGAGGGTTTGGTGACCCCTTGTGACAGTGGTGTCACACCGGGAGCAGCACCCAGCCCTCCTCAGGATGCCCTCAGGATGTCTGCAAAGCCCAGAATTCCATGCTGGGATGTTCCTGCTGCTTTGCCACCCGAGTAAACACCCCAAAGGCAAATCCTGTGCCCTCCGTCTTCCACCCCTCACTGGAAACACCCGGGATGACTTTCCCGACTCCCTTGTCACAGACGCTGTGCCAGCTGCTGTCACTCCACGCTGGGCTCCGAGGTGTTTTTCCATGGCCTGAAACCATTTCTGGCTGGTTAGAGAGGGAATTTTAACAGGAGCTGACTGGCTCACACTGAGGAATCAAACATTTAACGCCGAGCGTGTCCACGGCAGACGCTGCTCCCACTTCTGCAGAAACGAATCCGAAAATTAATATTTTAAAAATCTCTCCATCACAAGATCATTTTCCTCTCCTCAGCAACACGAGAAAGGCATTTGTGACCACCAGTTCCACTACACTGCCTTTAATTTTTATACATCGGCTTCAGCATATTTAAAAAAAAAAAAAAATGGGAGCAGTAAATCAGCCCATTAATCATTGCAGTCCGGGCAAGCTCCAGTAAATCACCCAAGTTTTATATCTCTATTTTTTCGAACTGAGGCCCGAGAGCCCGGGGATTGAGGCCATGTGCTATTCATTTGCAAGCAGGCAGTTCGCATTTTTGCGCGGTGACCTCAGCCCCGCAGCCCCAGGTGCGGCGCGGGGAGAGCGAAACCCGCGGCTGCGGCGCACGGGGAGACGATGTGTCAAAACAAATGGCAGGGTTTGGGATTCATTTCGCGGGGCCCCAGCAGTGCCCAGGTCCGATTTATCCCCAGCCCCCTCCCATGATTCGCAGGAGGCTCGGACAGGGGTGTTAATAATGAAATAATCCAGGGGATTATTAATTGCCGGCGATTAAAGTGAGAAATCTCATCGCGCATCCGGGGCTGGCATTCCTGGTGTTTCTGGTTTTCCCTGGATGAGAGCTGGTACCCTGCTGGGGGATGTCTTGGGGCAGGAGCCAGCGTGGCCCAGGTGACATTAAAGCAGGATTTGTCCCCCAAGCCGTGTCTGTCCCCCAGAGCCGTGTCTGTCCCCAGAGCTGGAGCAGCAGCAGCAGCAGCAGCGCTCCAGCTGAGCCCGGCTCTGCCCTTTCCGCCCCCCCTGCCCAAAGAGCCCAGCGGAGAAATCAAATGAGGGTGGGGAGGTGGGGCCACTGCCAGGGAAGCAGCTCCAACCCTTCCCTCGCTGACCTCTGAATTCCCTGGAATAACAAAGAGCTCCTTTCCAGCGCTCCCTGATTGCAGCCTGCTGCCCCAGCTTGGGATTGTGGGAACATCCTGGAGCATCCTCAGGCCCGGAGCATTGGTCAGTGGGAGCTGGAAGGTGGGGAAAATTCCCCTTCTCCAGCTTCCAGGAACAACTGCAGCCCCAGGAATGCCAGGCCACTGTAAAATCCACGTGGCTTTGGCTCCACTGGAAAACCTCAAAGAGCATTTGAAGGATTAAAGCAAATGAATGGGAAGAGCCGTGAAGTTCTTAATCCTAAAGGTTGGAAAAGCCCCGTGGGATGACGGAGTCTGACCATGAACCCAACGCTGCCAGGTCCACCCTGAGCCATGTCCCCAACATCTCATGGCTGGGGCACCTGAGCCACCCACAGCACAGGGATTTCTCTGCCAAAATCACCAACTGTTGTCCTGAGAGGATGGAACATCCTGAATCCTGGAATCCGGCTGCTCCGGAGCAGGGAAAAGCCACAGTGCTGGTGGCAACAGGCAAGGCAGAGCCCGGGACCCTTCACTGGGATTTTTGGGGCTCCCTTCAAAGCCCTCCCAGCCTAAATGCTCAGGGAGCTGGAACAGATCTCAAATCACCAAAATTTATCCTCTGCTACAGATTTTCAGCGTTTCCCCAGCACAAATTTGGTGCAAAACAAGGGGGATATGAACAGGTGAGGATAAAAGAGAGATGAAGTGTCTGGGTTTATTTTTTAATTATTAACTGTGGTATTTTTCTTTGTGCAACCACAAAAAGGCTTTTAAAGGTGCAGCTTGGGCAGGCAGGCCCTGGGAAAGTGAAGAGTGAGGAGAAATTGGGAAATCCACTCTTCTCAGCCCAGGCCAAGGGGGAAACATGGATTTATAGCCAAGACAGGAGCAGCAAAGGAGGGTGCTGGTGTTTCCCTGGTTCCCCTGGGTGCTGGACGAAGAGCAGGAGCTGCCATCACGACACTGGACCTGCTGTGCACCCCCTTTGGAGGCTGAGACAACAACCCCAGCACCCAAGGGTGCCCCAGCCCTCCCAGAGGAGTCCCCACTGCATCTCCTTGGGATATGGAAGCTGCAGCAGTGGCAGGAAGAACATGGATGTGAAATCCTGCCGGGAAAAAACCCGGCAATTCCTGCCCCACGCTGAGTTCCCCCTTCAGCTGTGACGCCTCTGCCATGAGCTTCCACTCCTGCTGAGCTTCCCAGACACAGGAGTGAGGAATGGCATGGAAAATCCAGCCTCCCACAAAGCTCCAGGGCTGGAACACAGGACAAGGAGCAGCCGAAGGTGTGGAAAGGGAGCTTGTGCTGGGGAGCTCACAGTGACTGCAGAGCTGGGGCTGGAAAAGCCAAGTGATAGCAATTCAGGGATTCTGGGATTCTGGGACTCTGGGGTTCTGGGATTTTGTGATTTTGTGACTCTGTGATTCTGGGATTCTCTGATTCTGTGATTCTGTGACTCTGAGATTCTGGGATTCTGGGATTGTGTGACTCTGATTCTGTGACTCTGTGATTCTCTGATTCTCTGATTCTGTGACTCTGTGACTCTGTGATTCTGCTCTGCCCATGGCAGAGGTAACTGGCATTAAACCCTGACATTTTCCTGCCAGCCTTTTGCAGCAGGAGGAGCTGGAGAAGGTTTTTTTTACACAAGCAGAAGGTGACAGGACAGGGGGGATGGTTTTAAACTGCAAGAGAGGAGATTTTGATTAGAAACTGGGAGGGAATCCTTCCCTGGGAGGGTGGGCAGGCCCTGGCACAGGGTGCCCAGAGAAGCTGTGGCTGCTCCTGGATCCCTGGAAGTGTCCAAGGCCAGGCTGGGACAGTGGAAGGTGTCCCTGCCCATGCAGGGATGGGACCAGATGGGATTTAAGGTCCCTTTCAACCCAAACCAGTTTGGGATTCCATGAAACAGGAATTCCCTAAAGGAGAGAGGAAGAAACCACCCCCCACCCCTCCTGTCAGAGAGTTGTGCAGAGCCCCCCTGAGCTCCTTTTCTCCAGGCTGAGCCCCTTTCCCAGCTCCCCCAGGAATTCTCCAGCCCCTTCCCCAGCTCCATTAGCCAATCAATAATTCCATGTTTATGATCCATCCCTCGGGAAGGGCCAGGTCCTGATGTCCAGGGTGGGTCTGGTTCCTGCAGTGACCAGCACCTGCAAACATCTGGATCTGACAGGACCAGGGACCTTCCCCCTCCCACCTTCTCCAGGCTCAATCCGTGGCTGCTCCATCCCTGGGAAGTTTCTTCTCCTCCAGGTTCAAAGCCAGGTCTCCAGGACCTGTCTGCTCCTCAAAGGATGAGTTTATAGGACCTGACAGGGTTGGCTTTTCCTGCTGCAAAGGAAGGAAGTCGCTTTAAGCTCTACAAGGAAAAAAAAAAGCAGAACCATCTGGCAGAGCACAGCTGTGGAAATATTATCCATCTAATTATTTATAGAGTACCTGTGCAGGGCCGGGATCAGTTCTCATAATTACATCAGGAAAAAGCTCTTTTGATAGGAAACCAACTCAGGAAAATACGCTGGGGGCTTGGGCAGGGGGGAAAAAAACCATCGTTTTCTTTGCTTTTTGCAGCCTCAAACCAGCAACAAGTTTGTTTTCTGCCGGTGGTCCGGGCTTCAGATGAGACCTTTGGCATCTGAAAGCCATTAAAGTGCACGGTCACAACAGCCCCAGCCATTAGAGAGACAAAACAAAGGCGAGCACGGGCACAGATAATGAACCGCCTCTCGTTTCTCCTTAAATCAACAGCAGGAACATTCCGGGAACAAACAGCCCCGGGTGTCCCCCGAGATGTTCCCAGGGAGGCGGCTCCAGCCGGCCGCCCCCAGGAGCTGATTTCCAATGGAAATGGCACTCTCGGGCTCTGGGTTTATGATCACATTTCCCTTCTTTGCTTCTCGGAGCTCTCGAAATCCATGGGGAAGACCTCAAGAGGAGCTGGCTGCGGTTGGGAAGCGCTGGCTCTGGAATTTCGGGATGGGGAGGGAGGGATGCTGAGTGTTGGGGGCGAGGGAGGAAACTTTCCCAGGGGCTTCGAGAGCAAAAAAGGTCGGGAATTTCTGCAGAAATCCCGGTTTGGGATGCCCTGCTTCCCCCCGCCCCCCAGTCCATCTCCAGGGAATGCCGGCCCAGGGAATCGCTCCAAGGTTCAAAGGATTTAACCAGGCAGGAGGAGAAACCTCGGGGAAGGGCTGTAAATTTAGTAGGAGCTTGATAAATGCTCCCAGTACCTTAATTATCCCAGGAGCTGGGATTTAGTGCCTGCCAGGGAAGTGTCTGCTGCTGGGTTTTGACAGTAAGTGCTTGTGCATCCCAAATTACCCATTATAAATTAATAAAGGAAATGGGAGTTAAATGAAAATCATCCCCCTACTGCACCGAAAGGGGCTCCAGGAGAGCAGGAGAGGGATTTTTGACAAGGCCTGGAGTGACAGGACACAGGGAATGGCTTCCCACTGCCAGAGGGCAGGGATGGATGGGATATTGGGAAGGAATTCCTGGCTGGGATGGTGGGGAGGGGCTGGGATGGAATTCCCAGAGAAGCTGTGGCTGTGCCATCCCTGGAAGTGCCCAAGGCCAGGCTGGATGGGGCTTGGAGCAGCCTGGGATAGTGGAAGTGTCCCTGCCCACAGCAGAAGGTGGAATTAGATGGGTTTTAATGTCCCTTCCAACCCAAACCAGTCTGGGATTCGGTGATTTGCAGGTTCTGGAAGTGCAGAGATGATGAATTCATCCGTCAGCCGAGCCAGTGTAGGAGGAAATGTTCCCATGTTTTATAGGAAAACGTCTTAGAAATGAAAACAGTCATTTTCACCCCTTTGCCTTTCTCATTTCGCACAAAGCAAACTTACAGCCAAGCCTCCTTTCCAAGAATAAATGTTATCTCAGTTTTTAAATTAGAAATTAAAGTCTTGTCAGCCCGGGGAGACTGGGAAGGAAACTTCGATTATAATTCCACAGGAGATGGAAGGCTGGGGGAGAAAGGGGCTCAGACAAATGGTTTAAAAACACAGTTTTAGGTACTGACAAGCTCCCACAAACACTGGGCCAATGTCGTGTCTCATAAAAATTCAGCTTTCTTAGGTTAATGCATTGCAGCCAGCAGCAGGGATGGATTAAATCTCAACCAGGATTTGGGCAAAATGAGGGAGAAGCAGAAAAGAGATTTCTACTTCATTTCAGCATTTAAATTTTTTGTCATTCTGTGGCACAGAAGAGAGCTCAGCCATAAAAAAAAAACCCCTTGAATTATGAATATTATTAATAAATAGTGACCCAGTCCTGCCACGTGATGAAGTTTTCTCTCGATGCCTGTGGACCACGACCTGCAGCCTTTGCTTTTTTCGTACTTCCAGTCCCCAAAACGTTCTGCAATCCCAAATTCCAGGGCTGGGCCTCAGCAGGGGCTCGTGTGAAGGTGTGTGAGCAGCAGATGGAGGTTTGGGCTGCGGCACCGTGTCCTACCTGTCACCATTCCAACAGTTTAAAGGAATTCAGCTCCTCCATCTGCTCGTGCAGCTTGTGCACAGGGCTCTCCAGACTAGCAGGGATTATTGTTTTTAATAAATGAATGAACAAGGAGTGGCTGTGGAAACCCAAGAGCTGAGTCCTGATCTCTGCTGATGAATCCCAGCCAATGTTTCCTGATGAACCCCGGGATCTCGGGGGTTTAAAGCATCAGTTTTTATCAGAAAGCTGCTCTCTGTGGAGTGCACTTTCCCCCAGTTTCTCCTTCATTCCTGCCTTATCCCCATAATATCCACGTGGGATGGGTGTGAGAGTGAAAGGGAAAAGTAGGAAGTGCTGGAGAGACAGGTGGGAAGAACCTCTCTGTGTGTAAACAGCAGGGCACTCAGTGAGGGGGTGATTCCAGTGAATCCCTCCTGCTGTGGGATCACAGGATCCCAAGAGGGTTTGGGTTGGAAGGGACCTAAAATCCCACCCATCCCACCCCCTGCCATGCCCAGGGACACCTCCCACTGTCCCAGGCTGCTCCAGCCTGGCACTGCCAGGGATCCAGGGGCAGCCACAGCTGCTCTGGAAAATCCATTCCAGGGCCTCCCCACCCTCCCAGCCAGGAATTCCTTCCCAACATCCCATCTAAATCTCCCCTCCTTTAGCTCAAATCCATTCCCCCTTGCCCTACCACCAAAATCAACCCATATTAAAACACAATCTTCCCTTTTCTTTTCCCCGCAGGAACCGCGTTTTCCGCCTCATAACCCACATTTCCCATGGCAATTCCATAATAAACATCATCCCCACGAGGTTCCCACCTGCCCTCTGCAGTCCCAGGGGCGAGCTGGATGCAAATATCCAGGATTTCCTTGGATTTATTGCCATCGAGCAGCAGCAGAGTTTAGCATACATTACCAGCACGGGCTTTAAATCAAAGCAGCATTTCTGAATCCATTATTTATAATGAATCAATTATTAATGGAGATAGCTTTTTCTCCCCTAATAAATTATTATAAACTCTGCTGTAACACACTGTACCAATATGTACTGTATAAATTATGGGATGTGGTTCGGGTTCCGAGGTCTTTCAGCAGCTCACCGAGGCGTTTGCCAGCACGGGGCTGGGAGCGTTGCATTTATTGCAACTTCAAGCAATCCAAGCTCCTCATTGCAGGCCCTTTATTTGCTGGGAGGCAGATCCTGCAATAAATCACCTGGTAAAGAGCTGTAATATTTACCCAGCACTGGGAATAAATGTGGGGTTTGTGTTACTGCAAAGAGGGAACCTTTTACTTGAAGCTTTTTCTGCTTTCTCTTCCTCAGTGCTGAATTTTTTTTCCTCCTTGTTTCGTGGTGTTTCTTCTGGTTTTTGATTTTTCTCTGTGTTTTTGGATCCAGCACTGTGGGTCTGGCTTTGCTGTGGTTTCCCAACACAAACTTGTGGCTGCTCCTGGGGCTGTGGCTCAGGTTTTGGGGTCCTCCCCAGAGCCCTGCAGGACCTGGGGGTCTCCTTGTGAGGAGAAGAAGAATCTCCAGAACCACAATTCAGGAGGAGGATCAATGAACACCAAAGCTGCTGTGAGGAGACACAAAGTCTGGGGGCTCCTCTTCCTCTCAGTCATAAATTGGGTTGGGTTGGGTTGGGTTGGGTTGGGTTGGGTTGAGTTGGGCTGAGTTGAGTTGGGTTGGGTTGGGAGGGACATTAAGGATTATCCCGTTCCAACCTCCTGCCATGAGCAGGGACACCTTCCACTATCCCAGGTGGCTCCAGGCTCCATCCAACTTGGCCTTGGACACTTCCAGGGATCCAGAGGCAGCCACAACTTCTCTGGACAATCCATGCCAGGGCCTCCCCACCCTCAAAGTAAATCAGCACAATCACAGACAGTAATAATTATAGAAAAAATTCCCCAAAAATGCACAACGATTCCCTGTTGGGGTGTGGATATAAGAACAGGGTGTCTGATATCCAGCATCTCAAATCCTGAATATTTCAGGGATAAATCCTCTCTGCATCCCTCACTCAGCCCTGTGACCCCCCGATTCCATCGGAAAAACACCTGGAATCCTCCCCGAGCAGCTCCATGGGATGGCAAATTTACCTCTCCAACATCCTCATTAATTTCCTGAATAAACACAAAGGCCCAGCCTCTCCCTGGCCTGAATCCACCCATTCCCAGTGCGCCCAGAGCAGCTCCAAAGGCTCCCAGTCCCCGAGGTTTCCGTGTTGGTGGCAGATCCCGCTGGGAGAGCCGCAATCAAAACCCAGCTTTTATCGTGGAATCAAAGCGCTCGCAGAGATTCCTCTCCACTTTAATGCCTCTCTGCTCCTATTTTCAGTCGTTTTGAATTTAATAACATCATCTGCATTTAAAGGGAAAGCCAATTCCTTGCTCTCAGCTCACTTCCTGGGTGCATCCTGATGTGCCACGGTGATCCATGGCATGGATTACGGAGCTACATCCCAGAGAAACTGGAGCCCTGGAAGTGCCCAAGTCCGGGTTGGACGGAGCTTGGAGCAGCCTGGGATAGTGGCAGGGAGTGGAACTGGGTGAGCTTCAAGTTCCCTTCCATCCCAGCCCATTCTGGGATTCAATGATCCATGTAAATCCCGGGAAGAGCTGCGATCCCAGGGTCTCTATGACAACGATGACAAGCCCGGGCTGGCTGTCACCGGCTTCCTCCGGGCGGGATGCAGAGTTTCCCACCAGACAGGAATATTCCCCTTCCACTACTTTGTGAATCCTGATGCAACCACGACTGATCCAGAGGTGGTGACTGGAAGGAAAACCTCCTCTTTTCCCAGGAATAACAACCTTGTTCCTGGAGACCTGCACAGGAGCTGCCTCTGTGCTGTTCAGTGATGGTGGCCCAGCTGTCCCCAGGGTGTGGCCTCCAGCTGGACATCACCAACCCTGTGATGGTCCTGCCTTCAGGAGGGCTCCAAGCCTTTCTTCCCTGGATTCATTCCCCCAGGGATTGCTGCCATTCCCCATGGAGCAGCCCCATGGTTCAAGGACCTGCCACGATGCCGAGGGGCACCAGAGCATTCCAGCTCCAGGAACGGCCTTCCAGGCTTCTGGAAAAGCTGCATTCACCAATTTAATCCATAAAAATTTCTCCACATGCTCCTACTTTTCCTCGACCTCCCATGCTGGCCGTGCCCACGACAGGGAGTCAAACCTGACGATCCTTAAGGCCCCTTCCAATCCCAACCATTCTACGGCATTTCTTTGTTTTCCAAGGCTGATTTTTCCATGGCAGGACCCCCAGGATCCCGTAGGTGGAAGGGGCCATCCCCCAGCAGCGCTGGAAATCATTAAATTGGAGCGGTTTCGGCGCGGAGCTGCGGGGATGACGGAGGAGCTCGGCCGATAATGAAAGACGCCGGGAACTCAATTTGTTTTCCTTAACGAACAGAAGGTTAAGAGAGGATCCGCTGGCAGCCTCTAATTACTTCTGGAATTTAAATGTGATAATGGAGGGCTCCCTGGCCAGGCAGATGAAAGTCCACCCAACCCCGTGCCTGCGAGATTAAAATTCAGCCTTGAATTAAAAGCACCTTTTTAGCAGCGCGGGTTATTAAGCACCGAAACAACTGTTGAGAGATCTTCTGATTTGAAGAGGGCTTCTCCTTTTTTTTTTTTCCTCCCTTTCCAAACCTTTAATTCAAATGGAAAAATCCCCAGGCATGTTTTACACGGGAGTTCAGGGCAGATAATCACGGTGGCTTTTTGCCAACCTTATCAAGTATTAATGTGCCATCATCACCCCGCTGCCCTCCTTCCGTGCTCTGCTCATCAAGCAATCGTTTTGTCAGCAAACACAGGGAATTTCTCCAGCGTGGTGTCACCAGAGGTGGGCAGCAATGAGGAGACCACGGCTGCATCCATAAAGCACCCTGGATGTGGTGGGAACCAGCTGGGAACGACTGCTGAGTGTTGTCGGCGAACCCCTGAGGTGTTTTCCCACCCGGATGTTGAAAGGAGAGACTGAAACAGCGAAGGGTTGGTGGCCATGGGGGCAGAAGCAGCAGCTGGAGAGCCACCAGGAGGCTGGAGAAGGTGCCACCACCACACAAGGTGCCACTAAGGTAGAAGAAAGCACCTCAGTGGAAGGTGGCACCACCACGCAAAGTGTCAGCACGGTGGAAGGGGCTACTGTGAGAAGATGCCACCACCACTCGAGGTGCCATCACCACCACTCGAGGTGCCATCACCACCACTCGAGGTGCCACCACCACTCAAGGTGCCATCACCATGGAAGGTGTCACCACAGTGGAAGATGCCACCGCCACACAAGGTGCCACCTCTACAGAAGGCGCCACCAACAGTCGGCGTGTTCTCATGATGGAAGGTGCTACCATGATGGAAAGTGGCACCACCACCACTCAAGCTGCCGCCACCACCCGAGGTGCCACCACCACCCCAGATGCCACCACCACCACTCAAGCTGCCACCATAATGCAAGGCGCCAGCACCCACAAGCTGCCACTGTGACAGAAGGTGCTGCTGCCACG
Organism: Rhipidura dahli; assembly: GCA_013399225.1. NCBI lineage: Eukaryota > Metazoa > Chordata > Aves > Passeriformes > Rhipiduridae > Rhipidura > Rhipidura dahli. The sequence continues at coordinate 37,021 of VXAC01006403.1, forward strand.
CAAGGTGCCACTGGGAGGAGATGCCACCACCACACAAGGTGCCACCACCATGGCAGGTGCCACCACCATGTGTCGTTTTTAAGCCCAGCTGGAGAAGAAACACCTCGGAGCCGCTCGCTCTTCTCCCTCATGCTGGTGGAACAGGGAGGAGAATCAAAGTCAAATTTGTACATTAAGAACAGTTTAATAGCAGAAAACAAAGGGAAATATTAAAATAATGATAATGATAATGATAATGATAATAATAATAGCAGTAATAATAATAAAAATTAAACAACAACAACAACAACAACAACAACAACAACAATAATAATAATAATAATAATAATAATAATAATATTATTATTATTATTTAAAAAGCAATTTCTCCCCATCCACTGACTGATTCCAGACCCCCCTTCCCGAATCCAGACCAGCCCTTCTGGGCTGCTGTTTCTCCCCACCACACCGGTCCCACGAGGCCGTTTTTAAAGTGCACACTTGGAACAGAAATCAAGAGCAATTCCCAGCCCTCAGGTTGTGGTTTGTGTTGCTCACACAGCGCAGCAGGTGGGATGGATGGTGGGATGCTCCGGACGGTGTTTCCCAGTGGAATGTGCCCTTCACAGAGCTCTGGGAATTTGTCATCAGACCAGGATGTGGCTGAGGGACTGCTCTGCCTTTGGAGAAATTATGTTCAAGGAGTGTTGGGTTAAAAGTGCCAGAGGGGAAATTTAGGTTGGATCTTGGGAAAGAATTCCTGGCTGGGAGGGTGGGCAGGACCTGGCACAGGGTGCCCAGAGAAGCTGTGGCTGCCCCTGGATCCCTGGAAGTGCCCAAGGCCAAGCTGAACGGGGCTTGGAGCAACCTGGGACAATGGGAGGTGTTGGGGTTGGAATGGGGTGGGATTTAAAGTCCCTTCCAACCCAAACCCATCTGGGATCTCAGGACCTGCACTGAACAAGCCCTGTGGTCAGAAGATGTCACTTCAGTGGCAGCAAAAATACCAAACAGGTTCTCAGGAACCTGCTGGGAACTGGGAGTGAGGGCAGAGCCTTCAGACCTCTCTGCACCCACAGGCAGGGCCAGCAAAAGGGTGAGGCAACTTCTGGAGAGCAACTCATCCAAACACAGGAACAATCCCGGGGAAACCTGACTGCTGCCAGAGGCTGGCAAGGGAAGGAATGTTCCCTGTGTGCCCCGAGCAGCAGGAACCTGAGCAAGTGCCCTCAGCACATCCCCATCCCGCTCCTCCAACCCCACCTCCCTCTGCAGCTTCACAGCTGAGTTCAGCTAAAAATACCCCTTTGGCCTGGACTTTCTAACTTCCTGCAGTTTCTCTGCAGACAAAAGTGGAGCTCGCTGCCAAAATCAGATACTCAAGGAGCTCTATTACTTGTAAAATCAGCTGCTACCACGTGACAGCTGCAAACATCTGGAATCCATCGCCTGGGCTCCGTGTGGGACTTGATCCTGCTCAAATATCAGCCTGGAGCTTGAGGTTCTGCAGCTTTCTCAACCCCAAAACAATTCCTGCGGAAAGCAGTTTGCAGATAATCAAAATTTCGGGGGGAAAAAAGACCAGAAAAAAATTAACTTTGTCAAAACAAGCACCAAACAGAATGATTTTTAGAAGCTTTAATGGTTTTTTTTTAGTGTTTAAGGAAGTGTTTTCCTCCCTTTTTCCTCCAAGGGAGATGGGGAGTAGTTCTCATCTGTGGATGTGAGGGAAACGCTGCTCTCCAGCACTCCGTGAGTTAATCCATACTTGGAGCTGCTCCCTTGGGCAGCACAGGAAACCCTCCCAGCAGGATGTGGGGTGTCCTGGGAGGCTGTGGGAGCCCACCTGGATCCCTGGGAGGTGACAGCCACTCCTCCAGCAGCACCTGGAGAGGTGCTGGGGCAGGGCAGGCTCCTGAGCACCGTCCTGTGGGGTGCTGCTTCCCCACAAAGTGCGGGGTTGGGTCTGGGATGGAGGCAATGTGGAATGCTGAGCCAAAATACACAGATCTGGGACAGGTGGGACAAAAAACACCTGGAGCACAGGTTGTTCTGGGCTGAAGGGCTGCCCTGAATGGTGCCAACCATGCCTGGCATGCCCCTTTCCTGGCAGGAATGCCAACCTGTAACCCACACATCAATGGCAGATTAATTTCTTGCTTTCATTCAGTATTACAGGCAATGGCACTTGCTCCAATCCCACATTCCCAGGAGGGATTAATCCTAAAAAAATCCTATTGTGGGTGTAGGATCCTTGCAGGGGGATTGGAAAGGATTCTCTGCTTTATGGAAAGGGTGGAAACAACTCTTTCACCCCCACGTGCAGCCCCCAGGTTCCAGCGGGCAGCGCATTCCCTGCCACTCCTCCTGCACCATCCCAGCTCCTAAAACTCCTGGGATCGGTCAGAAAGAACAGAACAGCACAGTGATCAGTGTGTAATCTCTCCATCTAACTAATTAAAATAAAGATAATTAATTTATATGGAGGATCCACTCCGGTAGATGCAACCACATCCTTCCCTTCTCCCCGCGGTCTCCAGGAGCATCCCAGGGCACGGCTCCAAGTGCTCAGCCCCCTGCAGGGGGGTCGAGAGCCAAACAGGACTTTGGAGCCGGTTCTTCCTCTTCCCCGACGTTGGAATTTCGCTTTATTTTTCAGGCACATCTCCTCCCAGCTGCCTGTGCTCAGCTGAATCCCCGCGTGGGGAATATTCGGCAGGAAAACGCGGGAACAGCCAAGCGGCCTCGTGAGGGAGGCCTGGGAAGAGAGAGGAGGAAAACACCTGCACTCCCAGCCCCATCCCAATTAATATATGAACATTTTCCACGTTTTTCTCTTACCAGAGAGCTTTGGAAAAACTCAGGGATGGTTTAATCCAGAGCTTCCCAAGTTTCCCATCGAGCGCGTTGGATGTGAACAAAGTTTGGGGACCAACTCTGTCCCCCTCCCATGGCACAGCACTGAGCTCCTCCTGAATGACTGCAGTAATTAAATGCTTTTATTAATTAAACCCTGAGGTTTTATTAATTAAACTCTGAGGCTTTATTAATTAAACTCTGAGGTTTTACTAAGAAGTGGATTGATGAGGAGTCCTGTGCCGCTTCAGCTGGCAGGGAAAACTCAAGAGGACCCAGAATTCCCAGGAAGTTTCCAAAGCCAACTCCAAAACTGTAACTATAAATTCCTAAAAATCTCAGGTTTTAGCCACGTGCCAGTGGCACTGAAAACTGTGTGGGAATTCCAGGTTTCTTTTTTCCCAAGTCTTCCACCTGTAGATGGCAAATGTCTGACGGCTGCAGGCTCTGCTGGCAAAACAAACATCTCTGGATTCAATCCCACCGGGAAGAGCTACAACTCCAGGGCTTTTCCCTTCCTCCGTACTCCCCGGGCAACCCTTGTCCCGGGAGCTCCATATATCCTCCTCATAAATTACCCAAAGAATGCCAAAAACCTCCAAATTATTGCCACAAGGTGCAGTCAGTCTGTGCCTGCTGTCCCCGGAGAAGCCTCACCTGAAATAAAACCCTGCAGCACCTCATGCAGATCCCAAAATCCTTAGCCCCAAACGCTGCAATCCCAAAAATTCTTATTCCTACAGCACAGAGGGATTTTTTTTTTTTTT